>SJYC01040470.1:0-59908 GCA_006408675.1 Madoqua kirkii | reverse complement strand
CCCCCCCGGCCCCCGCCCCGCCCCCCTCCTGCCCCCTTCCCCCCCGCCCCCCCCCCCCCCCCCCAAGAATAGAAGCTCCTGGAAGGTTTAGGCCCTGGGTCTAACACCTCTGTATCTCAGCATCACTCAGCACAGGGCCAGGCACAGAGCAGCCAGTCACATTTACTGCCTGAATTAATGAGTGAGTGATGAGGGCAGCCATGGAAGGATGCACAGGTTGTGCACTGTCCAATTCTAGGTGATGTCATTCACGTACACTAGAGTATAGGTGCGTTCTAGAGCTGCACACTATGCCATCAACTTGACAGTGTGGGACAGTCTAGAAGTGAATTAATGAGTGAGCCACTGAGCTCACCCACACTTTCTCCCCTTGCCTCTCGGTTGTTGCTATGGTTCTTTAGTTGCTAAGCCATCTCCAGCTGTTTGCAACTCCATGGAATATAGCCCTGTCCATGGGATTTTCCAGGCAAAAATACTGGAATGGGCTGCTATTTCCTTCTCCAAGGGATCTTCCTGACCCAAGGGCCAAACCCGCATCTCCTGCACTGACAGGCAGATTCTTCACCACTAAGCCACTAGGAAGTCCCCTTGCCCCTATAGGTCTGGTTATGTGGTAGCTGCAGGGGCTATGCCCTGATTATTCTTCCAGGTTCTGGCCCCAACGGCCAGGATCTGTGGCATCATTTTTGAGCAGGAGGGCCCCTATGTTACCTCTAGTGGCCCTTCCAGCCCTGACCTGCTAGAGTCACCTGGAGCCGACCCTTCCCAACTAGGGCCACCCTGGGTTGAATCTAGGGCGGAGTCTGAGGTTGAGGGTGGGGAGCAGCGCAGGCGAGGAGCTGGGTTTTGTGATAGGAACCGCTGCTGTCCCCTCCTGCTTCCTCCTGCTCAGTAACTTCTGGTCCTTGAAAGCAGGTTCCTAGTGTTTCCTGAATGTCAGGACTGGGAACTGGGAGTGGTGGGTCCAGGACTGGGCACAACTGGCGGTCCTGAAGCTCGAACTGTATGCCTGGGGTGGTGGGTCACGTTCTGTCAAATGTTGGCCTCAGTGGTTGCACTTGTTTGTGAGGGGAGTCCTCACTTCGGCCCAGGGGAAGAACTATCTTTCTCTCCATTACACAGAGACAACAGGCTGAGAGACTCTAGTGGCTTGCCTGAGGTTGTACAGCCAGGAGGTTCTGTGATTCTCTTTCTGCCTTGCACCCAGCATCCCTTCCTGTGCTGCTTTTTAAGGCAGGAACAAAGAAATGAAGGGCATCTCTAAATTCTGTCCTTTCCTATCAGCCTCTTCTCAGGTTCACCTGCAGAGGGAAGGGCAGAGGGCCGAAGGGGCGAGGCGACTCTGGGGGCAGATTCAGATCCGGCAAATGCTGATGGAATCACCTCCGTGGTTCCTTTGCTGGTTTCCCCTGCCCTCTGGTCTCTGGCAGCATCTTCCCTTCCTGGCATTCAGATAGCAGGTGCAAGAGGCAGCAGCCCCGTTTTGGGGGAGTCAGGATACCCAGTTCTAGCACGGTGGGTGGTCCAGGCTAAGGGTACAGGCGTTGAAGTCAGATGAACCCCAGTTGGAATCTTAGCTCTGCTGCCCTGGGCAAGTTTCTCTACCTTTCTTTTGTAAAATGGGAGAAGCAATAGCGTCAACTTGATGGAGCTAATTGTTAAGATCACCTGTGTAAGGCCTAGAAGCTCTCAGAGAGCCAGGGGTATGGGGGGATTCATGGAGGGATTCATGGAAAGTCCCACTCCCGGAGCCTCAGCTTCCTCATCTGTAAATGGGGCAGCTCACCCAGTACGGCTGTGAACAGACAGTGAGATGAGGAAGGTCACGGGAGCACCTTTGCCCGAGCCTTAGCGTCCCCCTCCGCAGGATGGGGGCAAGCACCTGTGGGGCCTCATGGCTCCTGTGGCTCTGACCTCCCACGTGGGCCCCGGGAAGCTCCTTTTCCCATCATTTACCTCGGAGGGCTCCATTCGCGCTTGGTCAAAGGAGATGCCCTTGATGTTGGGCAGCAGGAGGCCTTGTTCTCTGAGCAGGTCTGCAAGAGGGGAGGGCGGGGAGCTCAGTGTCCTGTGTGCACGTGTCTGTGGGGCTGGGTGTGTCCTCCTTCTGCTCTCCCAGAGAAAGTTGCATCCTTGACCACCTGGGGCTTCCCTGGGGGCTCAGATGGTAAAGAAACTGCCTGCAATGCGAGAGACCTGGGTTCAATCCCTGGGTCAGGAAGACCCCCTGAAGAAGGGCATGGCACCCCACTCCAGTATTCTTGCCTGGAGAATCCTATGGACAGAGGAGTCTGGCAGGCTATAGTCCATGGGGTTGCAAAGAGTCGGACATGACTAACACTTGCCCACCTGGACTCTGGCTGCGTTGTTGGACTGTCTGTAACTACCATCCTCCACCTCCAGTTGGTTCCCCTTCTTGAAAATGAATTGGCTCACTTCATGCACAGAACCTTCCTTGGCTACCATGGGCCACAGAACAGATGGTAAATCCTTCAGCCTGCTTGGCATTTGAGCCCCTCTCTGCTTCTCTGGCTTTACTCTGAGGTCTAACTTGAGTCCTGGAGTTGGAGCACAGACGAAGCTCATTCAGGCAAACAAGAAGCCAGGGTTCTGGGCTCAGATCTGCCAGAGACTTGCAGAGTGACCTTGGGTAATTTCATGGGGCACATCTCTGGGTCTCTCTGAAAGAGGAGGAGGCTGAGTCAGGTGATTTCTCGGAGGTGAGTGAGGTCTGAGCTGTTTATCCTACATGTATCAATACTCTCTGAGGGTCTCCTGGGTGGGAGGCATTGGACAAGGTGTAGGAACACCAAAAACAAAGCCCAGGGGTCCGTGCCTTCTGCACTTCACCCTCTGGCTGGGTCATAGGCAATGGCTAATAATCACGTGGGTAGACAGGTGATGGGCAGCAGGTGTTGGGTAGACAGTGATGGGTAGACAGACCGCATCAGGGGAGGTGGAAGGAGAGGGCAGCCGTGAGTGCCATGGGGCAGAAGAGCCTCACTGCGTGCTGCATTTCTGGAAGACTCACTTGCCACACCCCTCCATCTTCCCGGGACCACTTCCTGCTGCCTGCACTCTGTTGCCTCAGGGTCTGCTTCCCAGGAAACCCAAACTAAGACAAAGGTGTTTTGGAAAAGTTTGATTTTGTTGCTGTTTTCTAAGATGGAGGTGATGTCCCCAAAAGTTCAGCTTTCTGGTGTTTCTCAAAGGTGGAACATGTCTTCCCTGCTCTCATTTGAGCTGAGTGCTCGTGCGTGCTCAGTTGCTCAGTCGTGTCTGACTCTGGGACCCCCTGGACTGCAGCCTGCCAGGCTCCTCTGTCCGTGGAATTCTCCAGGCAGGAATATTGGAGTGGGTTGCCATGGCCTCCTCCAGGGGATCTTCCTGACCCAGGGATTGAACCAGAGTCTCTTCTGTCCCCTGCATTGGCAGGTGGGTTCTTTTACCACTGAGCCACCTGGGAAGCCCCAGCTGAGTGCTAGCTGCCCACTAAAGGCGGGACGCGTTCTCCGTAGGCCCGATCTGGGCTGCTTCCTTTGGGCGTGTTACCTACCTGGCCCCTGCAGGTGTAGGAACACTGAGCTGTGGGCTCCACCACCTCTGAGGGCCTCTCCTTTTCTTACTTTCCGTCATGTTGCCCCCACCTTCCTATGAAGCCCTTCCTCGCCCCACTCTGAGCTCTTGTTACCACTAGCGGCCTGAACAAAGAACAGGAGGGCACAGGTGGCCCCTCTCCCACCCCCCACTGCACTCCCACCCCCTAGACTTCAGGGTCTCTGCAGTTCTCAAGCGTGGAAGCCAGCTGTCTGGTGGGGCTGCAGGCATGGCTGATGTGGCTCCCAGCTATGTGGTATGCCGGCCTGAGTAGGAACACGGCGGCGCTCACTGTTGTGATGGAGCAGGACCCTCCAGTTCAGAAGCTCGAAGAGAAAGGCCTCCAGACGTTCTTTCTACAAGGAATGAAAGAGGAACAGGCAGGTCACTTCTGCTGGTTTGGCAGATTCCGACCATGGGAATGGGGGTACTCCAGTGTCCAGGTGCCCACAGGAGACCAGGAATAGTCCTGGGAACTCCACTATTAAAGGGCATTGGAGCCAGATGACCAGACTCATGAAGCGACTGGGAAATACTGGGGGCCCTGAAAAAGGGTTGCCTCACTCCAGGTCACGGTAAGATTCTTTGTTTCTCTGCAGGGCAGTTCAGGAAACTGTTGGGTGAGAGAAAACCCCAGGGCTAGAGCTGCAAGGGGACCAACTTGTTAAGTGGATGAAAGAATGAAATGGACAAGTTGACATTCTGCGGGTTCTCCCCACTCCCGTGGGCAGGATGAGATCACCCAGGAAGCGAGTGAGACTTCCCACCCCCACGACTCAGGGCCTTCTTTCAGGCCTGCGGGTGGGTCCTTCAGAACCACGAGAGGCCAAGGATAAGGAAAGAGACTCACCTGCTTTTCAAGGCCAGTGGGGTAAGGGCCCAGGATGACTGTAATGCTACCAGAAAAAAGAGACCACCCTTTTAGGTCATGGCAATTGCTTGGGGTGGGAGAAGGGTGCACTGTTCAGTGACTGCACATCACAACACCCTTGCCCCCTCCCACCCCTTTCCTTCCCACCTCCTCTCAATGGCTCCATTCAGCTGACAGTGAGCTGGGAGCCTTGCACCCCGAAACCACACTCTCTCCTTCCACACTCCCTGTCAACCCTCTCATTTTTCCTGAACATCCTACACAAAAATGTTTACCTGTTTGGAGTGAATTGGAGTTTTAGTTCTTGATTTTTCGAGGAAAACACAGCATTTGAAAGGAGTTTCTATGAGAAGTGGAGATTATTAGGTCAGAACAGGAGAGGAATTCATATTCCAGATGGAAGGATTTCCTGCACCCCCACCCTACATTTGAAAAGACCCTGATGCTGGGAAAGATTGAAGGTGGGAGGAGAAGGGGACGACAGAGGATGAGATGGTTGGATGGCATCACCGACTCAATGGACATGAGTCTGAGTAAACTCTGGGAGTTGGTGATGGACAGGGAGGCCTGGTGTGCTGCAGTCCATGGGGTCACAAAGAGTAGGACACGACTGAGTGACTGAACTGAACTGAACACCTTACATTATCCAGGGCTAGCCCCGCCTCACTCCGTCTTCTCCCTAGCCCCAGCTGTTGGCTCCTGTGAGTTCAGACCACGAATGTGTGGGTGTTGCCATGGGAGAGAGCACGAGGTGACATGAGATTGAGTAAACTCTGGGAGTTGGTAATGGACAGGGAGGCCTGGTGTGCTGCAGTCGATGGGGTCACAAAGAGTAGGACACGACTGAGTGACTGAACTGAACTGAACACCTTACATTATCCAGGGCTAGCCCCACTCACTCCGTCTTCTCCCTAGCCCCAGCTGTTGGCTCCTGTGAGTTCAGACCACGAATGTGTGGGTGTTGCCATGGGAGAGAGCACGAGGCGGGGGGGTGCTGGGTGCTCCTGGAGGCCAGGGGTGGATACGAGGGGAGGGGGAAGCTCAGCTCAGTGGAGGGAAGGTCTTTTGCAATGAGTCATTTTGTGGTGGAATCACTAGCTGGAAGCCAGAGGACCCCTTGGTTTTGAGGGGGTTGTCCCTGAGCCTCCATAATTCACACCCAGAAATGAGAATTTTCACTGCCAGCCAGAGATGACTGATGTCTGGTCCAGGGAATCATGCCAGCTAAGTTCCCAGGATCCAGCTGCACACAGCAGATGGTCCTAAGCTCACCTATAGTAGAGCGGCCTTTCTGCCCCACAGTTGTTGTTAGTTGCTAAGTCGTGTCCCACGGCGCCTTCCCAATTTCAAGGTCTGCGGAGTGGGAAGCAGGAACCCCAGCGGGGCTTGGGATAGAGGGGCTGAAACTTCGATGGAGCTGTCTTTCCCCAGCATTCCTCCCAGGGCCCAGCCCTCTCTAGCTTGGGTCACCCTTCTCTTGGGGAGCAGAGAATACAATCACATTTAGCCCTCCATGACCTCTGTTTCTCTGAGTTTTCTCCTGGTTTTGTGGACAAGAGTTTCAATGCAGCCATGTCCAGAAGAGAGAGTCAAGAGGGTATCAGAGGCAAAACTCTGGTTGCTGAAGAGATCTCTGGGGAGCACGGGGGCTGGACTTAGGGGAGCAGGTGTGAAAGTATTTTAATTTTCTCGCAACAGGCACGGCTATGGAATGTTAACAGATGTCATGGCCGCGAGGTTTGCCACTGCCCTCTGTCACGCTGCCTCAGTCAGCTGGCCCTAGAGGGGCCCTCAAGCGGCCCCCAGCTCCTTGGGGAACGAAGAACTTTGAGGCTTACTCACCCAGGAAACTGAGACGGGGGAGGCGTTGCTGGACCCCACCAGGACCAGGGAGCCTGGCTGGATGATGGAGGCTGTGTGGCCATCAAGGTGGACGATGGGAGGGTCAGGGATGCTGATGGTCAGTCCCATGTCCCCTCTGGACTGATCAGAAGTCTAAATAAGGTGAAAGGAGAGAACGTGCTGGCTGGGCCAGAAGACCATGTCCCTTAGCCCCCAGCTGGGAAGGACGGGAACAAGGCCATCTTGGGAGTCAGAGGGTCTGAGTTTTCACTGTAGTTCTCTAGCAGCTTGCTGTGTGACCTTGGGAAGGTCATTACCCTCCCTGAGCTCTTCTGACATGAAATGACATCCCCCTTTTCCTGGGCATGCAAAGCAGATAAGAGTATAGATTTTGGAGCCAGAGTCTAGTTCTGCTACTTCTAAACTGTATGGTCTGAGACAGCTTTCTTAATTTCTCTGTGCCTCAACTTTCATGCTTGCACTGGATTGGCCAAAAAGTTCATTTGGGTTTTTCCATAAAAGCTTTTGGAATGAATGAACTTTTTGGCCAAGTCAATAAAATGGGGATAATAATCACCTACCTCATCAGGTTGTTGTGGTGATTAAATGAGTAAATTAATGTAAAGTGCTTAGAAAGGAACTTTGCATCTATTAGCACTATTGTTATCTATTGTGTGTGTGTGTTAGTTGCTCAGTCGTGTCTGACTATGATCCCATGAACTCCTCTGTCCATGGGATTCTCCAGGCAAGAAAACTGAAGTGGGCTGCCATTCACATCTCCAGGGTATCTTCCTGACCCAGGGATCGAACCCAGGTCTCCTGCATGGCAGGAAGATGCTTGACCATCTGAGCCACCAAGGAAGCCCTGTCTGCTGTGGGTATTGTCATTATTCTGTGTTCATCAGGATCCCTGTTCTCAGAGCCTTTGGAGAGAGGATGCTGAGCATGCATCTTGGAGTCTGGGATCAGGACAAATCCTGGTTCTGCCTCTTATTGAGCAGTGTGAGTGTGGGCAAGTGAAGTCTCTCTGCTCAGCCTCAGTTTGCACAAGTGTCAGAAGTGGTGAGAGGGCAGGCTTTTCGAGGATTGTGTTGAAGTAGGTGGAGCAGTCTGGCACACGGTCTGCTCACTGCTCCCTGCCATGTGCTTGGGTATGCCTCAGCAGGGTTGGGTTTTTTTTATTCAATAGTGAATCATGACAGCCACAGGGCCATGTCACCTGGGTGGGACAATGAGCTCACTTGTGAAGAAGGTACAATGATTTCCAGAGTCCACAGTAGGAATGTCTGGCAAAATGCAATGTGTCTCTGTGGCCCAATCCTGTCCTCTGTTCTAGAATCTTTCCTGAGATCCTGCCCAAGGTCCTGAGGGAGAAGCAGGCAACACACCCACCTTGGGCTCAGGCTCCAGTGTGCTCAGTGACAATAGCTGGATGAGGTTGGCAGCCTGGAAAAAGGGCAAGATATGCGTTGGCCTTTACAATCCTGCAGATCCTTTCTGAGCAGGTTCATGGGTTGGGAGGGGTGTCAGTGGGGTTCAGTGAGATGTAATTGTCCCCAGCTGAAGGTACCACTGACACACCAGTCTCAGCACAGGAGGAGCCATTCATTTGGCTTCTCACCATGATCTACATGGAAAGGTTGACATTACTGTTTCAATAATTCCCCCTACGACCCCCACCCCTGGCCAATGTTTTATTTGTGAAAATTTTCTTTCTTGTATTATTATTTATTTGGCTATAGCAGGTTTTAGTTGTGGCACACAGGATCTTTAGTTACGGTATGCAAACTCTTAGTTGCGGCATAAAGGATCTAGGTCCCTGACCAGGTATCCAACCTGGGCCCCCTGCACTGGGAGCATGGACTCCCAGCTGCTCGACCACCAGGCAGGTACCATGTAAAAATTTTCACATATGCAGCAAAGGTGAGAGAATTTTATAGAGAATATTTGGATACTTATTACCTAGATTCTTCTATTAACATTTTCCTGCACTTGCTTTATCGTGTATTTATCTGTACTCTGTTGATTTTCAAAAATCATAAAGCACGAGAGCAAACATTATAAAATGTATACAGTAAAAATTAAAAGCCCATCCGAACACTTTTTCCCCTAAATACTATTCTCAAGGGTAACCGCTATTGGTATTTTGGAGTATATTCTGGCAGACTATTTTTTACACACACAGAAGAATGAATAGATGGGAACATTCTAACCACATGGTCCCGCACGTTGTTTATTCCTCTCAACATCAGTACCTATAGAGCAACCCCATTCTTTTAAACAGCTGCCTAGTGTTCCACTGTAAATGACCATAACATGACTTATTTTTTTACCAGTTTCTTATTGATGGGCTCCTAGTTTAACTTTATTTTTCACCCCATAACAAGTGAAGCTGCAAAGATCACCCTTGCATATGTACCCACTGGTGAAGAATTTCTGTGGACATGGAATCACAGGGTTCATATCTAGACTTAGAGCTGCCACCTGTGTGGAAAGGAGGGAGCAGCGTGGGGAAGCAGGAGTCTTGGCTCTAGCCCCGATCCTACCTGCTGGGTGACTTGGGAGGTCACGTTCCCTATCTGGTCCTTGGTTTCCTCATGTAAAAAATGCAGCAATAACACTAGATTTCGTCTGGATATGGATCTTGGGATTCTGTATTTCAATATTTACTGAGCACTCGCTGTGTACAGAGTATACAGAGTATTCACAGAGTATACTGTTCACGGTCCCCATCCTTAAAATGAGGGAGACAGTGAACACGCGACGCTAAGGAAATGAACACACAGATATACATATGTGTGTTTATGTGTATATATTACATATGTACATATATACATATGACTTTGCACATATAACTTTACTCACATACATATACACAGTTTGATCTGTATTTTGAAGAGAAAAAAATAGGGTGGAGAGAGATAAAGCTTACTTTAGATATTTAGATGTGGTGGCCAGGGAGTGGCTCTCTGAGGTGATGACATTTGCACTGAGAACAACAGTGGAGGGAAGACTGTTTCAGGTAGGGAGAGAGTGTGTGCAAAGGCCCTGAGGTGAGAACCAGTCCAGCCTGGGTGACTGGAGTCTGGTGGGTGAGGAGACAGAGCTAGAGAGGTGCGCGGGGCCAGGCCACACAGGGCTCCAGGGCTGCGGGGAGAGACTGGATTTTATTCAGAGCGTGATGGGGAGACGCTGGGGGCTGCTGAGCAGTGATCGATCTGGATTTCTCCCTCCTTTGACCCCCTTGTTGACCCTGGGAACTTGCTCTTCCTGTATACATGTGTGTGTGTGTGTGTGTGTGTGTGTGTATGTGTGTGCCTCTTTGTTACCATTCAGGCCACTTCCTCAGAGATGTCTTTACTGACCTCAGTGTCCAGGGAAGCCCTCTCATGTCCACTAGTCACTTGCTTCTCCATTGCTCTGCTCATTATAAATAGATATGTTATTTTATTTATCTGACTGTTTTCTTATTTAGTTTCTGTTCCCCCAATAGACTTTGACCTCTTCAAGGGCAGAGACCCTGTGTGTACAGGGCATGGCACACAGTAGGCCTACAATACATATTTGCAGAATAAATGTTATGAAGAGAGGAAAAACAAAGGGGCCTTGGAGTTCAAGGAAGTCTTTCTAGAGGAGGCAACTTCTATACTGTGTTCTGAAGGATGAATAGGAGTTCTCCAGGTGAGGTCCAGAGAGAGGAAGTGACTCATCTGGACCCACCAGAAAGGTACTTCTGCCAGCTGGGCTTCAGTTTCTTCATGTGAAAAACAGAGCAATAAATTAATGTACTCCTTCTTTAAGCACTCACCATGGGATCCTGGGGGTTCACATGGATCTCCTTGCTGGTGTACAGGCAGGACAGGATGTCATTGTAGGTTTCCAGTGAAAAGACCAGGTCTGCCAGGCTGCCCTGGGCTAATTTTGGCAGGGGCTTGGAGGCCAGGTGGTCAGGCCTTGGGACTCTCTGGCCTGGACCGCAGGGGGTCACAAGCTTCAGAAAAATGAAGAAAGAAGGAGAAGTTCAGTGAGTGCAACTTCCCCAGACAAAAACTGGCTACAGTAATATGTGGAGGATTCACTAAGTGCCAGACACAGCGCTGAACACTTACAGGTACATTTCAAGCTCACAAGAGCACCGGGAGGTAGAAACCATTTGATAGGGAAGGAAATGAGGCCCAGAGGGCTGACGTGACTTTCTTAAGATCCTACCTGTGGTAAGAGGTGGAGCTGGGTTTTGAACCCATGAGCTTTGCCTCCTTGCTTATCGCTCAGGTAACTCCAATCCTTTCTCTGCGACTTTGTTAACAGTGCCTCCTTTCTAGTCACTCAAATTCTCCTGTCCTGACCCACCTGCTCCTCATTCTCCTCCGTGCCCGTCCTCCCCCAGACCCGTGGATGTCCCCAGAGGGTCTGCCCCGGCCAGGGGCTGGCTCGCCTGGACTTTCATCAGGATGGCCTCTTCCGTGAATTCTGTGGTGGTGACGTAGTACTGGAAGTCTTCTGGGCCCGAGCTGGCTGGGGCTGCAACGAGGAAATGGAGGCTGGGCCCCAGCCTCCCGGGGGACGGATGGAAGGGTGTGGGGAGGCTGCGAGGCAGCAGGAATTCCTTTTCCTTCTCTGCTTGGCTTTATGTTCACTGTGGGACGGCCTGAGCGCCTTGTAACAGTGAACATTTAATGAGCCATAGCTCTGTGCCGGGTTATATGTGTTATCACAGTGGTCCATTCTGTGAGGTTGTGGTTAATCTCATTTTACAGATTGGGAAACTGAGGCTCAGAGTGGGAAATGAGTTATTAAGATGATAAGTCATAACAATGCCCCTTCCCTCTATCCACAGGAAGTAGGATTTCCCCACGTGAAAGCTTTGTCTATTTCCCATCATATTCCCACAGCCTAGATGAGTTCCTGGCATGCAGCTGAGGGACAGCAGATAAGCCCCACTTCCCCTTCGCGAGGAGCTACGAACGCAGAGTGATGTGTAACAGGTCTTCCAGCAGCGAGTTGAGCAGGGTTGTGGCAGTGGGGCACACCTGGAGCAAAGGCATGAGGGGGTCATCATTGAGGTTGGCGTGAGGTCAAGGGGCCTCCCTAGGAGTCATACCCGTCTTTCAGGGGGCAGGGACAACGAGCAGCTTACTATCTTCTGCAGGAGGAAGGGCAATGCCTCGTCCAGAACACCTGTCACCAACCACAGAGCTTCGTTCACCAGGAGGGGGTTCATCCTAGGGGCATAGAGAGCAGATGGGGTCTCAGACACCATGGAAGGGGAAACTGAGGCTGGAGGGGGTAGTCCAGACAGGGTGGAGGAGGCCCCAGCAGGTCTGTGTAACAAGGAGGCTCAGGATGGCTGCTTCCTTCCCAGCTTGGTGTCCCTCTTCTCACCTCTCTCCTCTTTCTTCACTGTCCTTTTCTGTTTTCTCCCCTTCGTGCCTTCTTGCTTTCTCTCTCCCAGACTTTGTCCTCCTCAACTTTATTTCTTCGTGAGTCTCCCTTCTGCCTCTGCCGCTTTATTTCTCTCTCTGATAAAGTTCTCTTGGATTTTCAAAGAGGGAGAGATCACATCTGGCAGTGGAGGTCAAGGGAAGGCTTCCTGGAGGAGGTGGCTTTTGTGTTAGGTATACTAAGAATCATAGGTAGGGGACTTCCTTGGTGGCCCAGTGGTTGAGAATCCACTTTCCAAGGCAGGGGACCTGGGTTTGATTCCTGATTAGGGAGCTAGGTTCCCACATGAGACTGGGCAACTGAGCCCATGCTCTCTAGAGCCTGCGTACTGCGACTAAGACTCGAGACAGCCAAAAACACATACATACATAGTTTTTAAAAAAGAGTCACAGGCAGTGGCCACTTTATGTGGCATGTTCTGTGCACAGCAGCTCACATAGGTTGGCTCATCTCTCCCTGACAACCACCCTGGGCGGCCAGGGTTCTCTGAGTGATACTGTTTATTGGTGAGAAAACTGAGGCTTCTGGAAGTCAAATAGCTTGGCCAGGGCTCCCAGTGTTAGGAAGCAGCTGAGCCAAGATTTGACCTGCATGGGTGCACACTTTGACTGTAACAGTCAACAGGGGGGCAGGAGATGCTGATGGATGGTGTGTACAGCTGGTGGCCTTGGAGCTGACTCTGTCTCGACAACCTGGGCTGGGGAGAGGCAGCCCCAGCCTGGAGTCTCAGTGGAGGGCTGAGCACAGGAAGGTGGTAGGTACTCACTGCTCCAGAACCTCGATGCTCAGGTACCCTGGTGGGGTGTGGCACTCCTCAAAGACCACGTGGGTCTTGTTCCCCGTCTGCTCCAGCCGAGCCCCGATGCGGATGTTCTTGATGACTCTAAGCCGCAGGATCCTGTAGGCACAGCATGTCTGGGCAGGCTCCAAGTCACAGCCCAAGACAGAGCCCAGAACTCACCAGAAGGTGGGGCCCTGCCATTGTCTGGAGGGCGCAAGTGAAAAACTGCTGCTGCTGCTACATTGCTTCAGTCGTGTCCAACTCTGTGCAACCCCATAGACGGCAGCCCACCAGGCTCCCCCATCCCTGGGATTCTCCAGGCAAGAACACTGGAGTGGGTTGCCATTTCCTTCTCCAATGCATGAAAGTGAAAAGTGAAAGTGAAGTTGCTCAGTCGTGTCCGACCCTCAGCAACCCCATGGACTGCAGCCCACCAGGCTCTTCTGTCCATGGGATTTTTCAGGCAAGAGTACTGGAGTGGGGTGCCATTGCCTTCTCCCGTGAAAAACTAGGAGATGGCATTAAAAACACAGAATTCCAACTTTGGAAAAGCCTAAAAGATCTGGCAGCTCTGGGCCAGTTTCCTCACAGGGTGGCTGATGTGAGCTGGGTGTGGGCCACGTGCGCTTCAGCTTACTACAGTCCCCACCAGGCTGAAGGTCAAGTGCATTTTCACTGTGCATCATTATAAGGGCAATGATATTTTTCTCATATAACAGAGATCTACTTCTCTGTGGCTGCATCTCTATTAAAGAAATATTTCTTGTCATTCACATTTCAATTAGAGAGGGAATCTAAATGAAAAAAGGCCATATTTTATAAAAATAATTTTGTTTATTGGTGAGATTGGATGTTCTTAAGGGCAATGCAAGGAGATTTCCTGTTTCACGTGCCAAGGCTGCCTGTGTCGCTCCCCCTGTTGTCTGCTGTGTTTACAACCCTGGGATGGCATGTCTTCCACCACTTAGTGAGCGGTCTGAGCTTAGATCTGGCAGCTCTGGGCCAGTTTCCTCACAGGGTGGCTGATGTGAGCTGGGTGTGGGCCACGTGCGCTTCAGCTTACTACAGTCCCCACCAGGCTGAAGGTCAAGTGCATTTTCACTGTGCATCATTATAAGGGCAATGATATTTTTCTCATATAACAGAGATCTACTTCTCTGTGGCTGCATCTCTATTAAAGAAATATTTCTTGTCATTCACATTTCAATTAGAGAGGGAATCTAAATGAAAAAAGGCCATATTTTATAAAAATAATTTTGTTTTTGGTGAGATTGGATGTTCTTAAGGGCAATGCAAGGAGATTTCCTGTTTCACGTGCCAAGGCTGCCTGTGTCGCTCCCCCTGTTGTCTGCTGTGTTTACAACCCTGGGATGGCATGTCTTCCACCACTTAGTGAGCGGTCTGAGCTCTCAGACTGGCAGTGAACTCACAACAGGCAAGGGCAGCAGAGGACTTGATCGTAACTCTCTGTGGATGAGCCAAGAGGATGGATGGCCTTGCTCAAGCCGAGTTTCAGTGTGCTGGGCCTCAGGATGAGCTTGAACCAGACTCTCCTTGGATTATCCCGTGAAAGCATCCCCCTTTTACTCCAGATGACACATGTCCTTTGACATGGAAGTCAGAGGGTTTATCTTAGCCTCTGCTGCAGATTCACTGCGTGAGTGTAGGCGGGTCCCTCTCCTACAGTTTTTCCATCAGAAAAAATGACGTTGGGGAATTCCCTGGTGGTCCAGTGGTTAAGAATCTGCCTTCCAATGCAGGGGACGTGGGTTCAATCCCTGGTGAGCGAGCTCAGATCACACATGCCACGGGGCAAGTAAGACTGCATGCTGCAACTACCGAGCCCGTGCGCCACAGCTAGAGAAGCCTGGGCACCGCAATGAAGATCCCACGAGCAGGAACCAAGACCCGATGCAGCCAAATAAATAAATATTTAGAAAAAAGGAAAAATGACTTTGAAACATGCCCAAGTTTCAAGGATTACTGTGACCCTTACGGCCACACAGGCAGCAGGCGTTTGCTAGCCTTGCACGGCTGCCTGGAACCGAGAGAGGTGAGAAAGCACACACCCACCCAGCGCACACCCACCTAGCACAAACACCCACCCAGCACACACACCCACCCAGCACACACACACACCCAGTGCATACACCCACCCAGCACACACACCCAGCGCACACCCACCCAGCGCACACACCCACCCAGCACACACCCACCCAGCGCACACACCCACCCAGCACACACACCCAGCGCACACCCACCCAGCACACACACCCACCCAGCACACACACCCACCCAGCACACACACCCCCCCCGCACACACACCCCGCCCACACCCACCCAGCACACACACCCACCCAGCGCACACACCCACCCAGCACACACACCCAGCGCACACCCACCCAGCGCATACACCCACCCAGCACACACACCCAGTGCACACCCACCCAGCACACACACCCACTCAGCACATACCCACCCAGCGCACACACCCACCCAGCGCACACCCACCCAGCGCACACACCCACCTCTGGAGTGAGAGGTACAGTTTGCTTCGCAGCGTGACCTGCAGCAGGCTGTCACTCAGGATTTGCAAGGCGACCTCGGGTCCTTCGGAATCTTCTATGACCAACCTGCGAGCAGTGTGCGTGGGGATGTCTTTGTGTTGCCTGGTAAGCCCCCGTGACTCTGTGGAGTGTGTGTTTCTGTACTGGCTAGAATAGGGGCAGACACCAGGAAAGGTGGGGGCAGCTTTGGGACAGCCCCTACCATGAGCCTCAGGGCTTCCGTGGTGGCTCAGACAGTAAAGAATCGCCTGAAATGCAGGAGACCGGGTTCCATCCCCAGGTCGAGAAGATCCCCTGGAAAAGGGAATGGCAACCCGCCCCAGTACTCTTGCCTGGAGAATCCCATGGCCAGAGGAGCCAGGTGGGCTATAGTCTGTGGGGCTGCAAGGAGTCGGACTTGACTGAGCAACTAATACTTTCACTTTTCACCACCATGACTTCTGGCTCGGCTGCAGAACAGTGGGCTCTTGTTGCAGCCTCTAAGCCTTGAAGACCTGGGCAAGCCCCTTCCTTTCTCTGGGTGTCAGTGCCACCCTGCACAAAATGAGAAGACAGCAGAGGAGCTATCTGTGCCCATCTAACGGGTCTGAATTCAGATAAAAGCATTCTGCAAAAAAGACGAGTGCAAGCAGGAGTCAGAGACAGCAAGATGCCTGGTGATCCTACTGCCTTCTGCCCAGGGACCAGCTGCCCAGCTGAGCATCCAGGAGCGAGGACATGAGCCTTCTGCTCCCTGTGGTGGCCTCAGGTCCCTGCATCTCTCTGAGCTCAGAGGAACTCAGAATTCTTTTAAAATATCAGATACAAGCTGGTGACTCATCTGATGCTGATCGAAGGGCAGCAACAAGTTCCAGTGCTGGAGGAAGACCCCGGGTGGGTCAGAGTCCTCAAGGGCTATATGCCTGCCTCCAGCGTGGAAACTTCCAAAGAGCTTTGAAGTATGACTTGGACCTTGTGCGTTTTTTGCTATGGCCTTTCCAAGCCTGTGCTAAGATGGGTGGGCAGAGGTGGTGCCAATGCATGGGCAGGGGTGAGTGGTGGCCAGACCTACCACTCACTGGGGCCAGTGTGGGCCCAGCACCCCCTACAGGCCTCTCTGGGAAGAACCCCCACCCTCCCCAGGGCTCTGACTTTTCATACCATTCCACCCCCATCAGAAAACTTCTGGACTCTCATTGCAGGGCCTCTCTGGCTCCCCCGCTCACACTGAGAGGTGGATTTGGAGGCATACCTGTGACTACTGAGGTTGACCTTGGAGGAACCCATGCCCCAACCTACATAAGCAGCATTCATTTATGCAGGTAGTTATTTTACCAGAAGTTGTGACTAGGGACTGACTTAGGAACTAAGGACCCCACATCCATGACTGTCATGGGGAGAGATCAGGCCAGGTGGACCAGATTTTGGTTATAGAGATAATTTCTATTATGGGTTGAACTGTGTCTGTCTCCCCCTAGTTCACATATTATTGAGTTCCTAACCCCCAATACGTTATAATGTGAACTGATTTAGAAATAGGGTTGTTGCAGATAGAGTTAAGATGAGGTCATACTGGAGTAGGCTGGGGCTCTTATCTAATGCGACTGGGGTTCTTGTCAAAAGGGAGAATTTGGACACAGACATAGATACACACCCAGGGAGATTGCCAAGTGAAGATGAAGGCAGAGATCAGGTGATGATTCTACAAGCCAAGGGAAATGAAAGATTGCCAGCAAGTCTCCAGAAGCTAGGGGAGAGAAATGGAAGATGTCTGATTTCAGACTTCCAGTCTCCTGAATTTCTGTTGTTTAAGTGGCTCAGTTTGTTGGACTTTGTCACAGAAGTCCCAGCAAACTAATACAATCAGAAAACCTGGGCTTTTATTAAAACCCTCCAGATTTATTTAAACACACACACACACACACAACACTATGCAAGTTTGCAATACCCAGAGGTAGGCTGAATGTGGAGGGTTGGAGGGCTGCCTGGCTAAGATCCCTGGTTGTGATTCTACCTTGTTTCCTGGAGGATTTCAAGTAGCTTTGAGGTGTGCTTAGTTACTCAGTCGTGTCTGACTCTTTGTGATTCCCTAGAGTTAGTAGCCTACTAGGCTCCTCTGTCCATGGGGATTCTCCAGGCAAGAATATGAGAGTGGGTTGCCAAGACCTTCTCCAAGGAATCATCCCAACCCAGCGATTGAACCCAGGTCTCCTGCATTGCAGGTGGATTCTTTACCGTCTGAGCCTCCAGGGAAGCTTCCTTTTGAGAGGTTTAGGGACAACAAAAATGCACTTGCTGAGGGCTTTCCAGACGGGGAAAAGCTCCAAAGACACTGAGGCTCCCACCGCCCACCCAGTGTTCCACTTGACAGAGGAGAACTGAGTCTGAGCAGGGAGAAAAGCCAGAAGGAACTCACCCCCCCAGCTGGAGCAGCTCCCCCAGCGGTGAGTGGCCCTGTCCCGAGAGCAGACCCCTGACCAGTGGCAGGTCAAGCCCACTGCTCTTCTTGGAGAGGCCTTTTCTTACGAAGGGCATGTGGTCCAAGATGGCAATGCCTTCACCTGCGGCCCCCAGCACAGGGATCCTGGTCACACGGTCCAGGACGCGGTGTTTAAAGAGCAAGTCTGAAATATCTGAGGACAAGACCCTCCTCAGGGCGGGGCTCACCCTTCATTCAGTCATTCAACAGATGCCCACCAGCACCTGCCCCGGGCCAGCGATTTAGTCATTTAGCAGCACTTATGAAGCGCTTACTGTCTTCTGGGCTCAGGGACCAGGGGCCCTGTGGCTTGTGCCCCCCTGGTGGTTATACTCCAGGGGTGGGGCAGTGAAAGGCAACAGCTGAGCCCTTAGATAAGCAAGCGAAGCAATTTTTGGAAAAAAGAAAGGAGCTGAGTTGGGGCATGATGGGGGGAAGTTAGGTTTAGATCGATGGTCAGGGAGAGCCTGTTCGAGGGGGTAGGCATTTGAGCTGACACCTGAATGAAGTGGAGAAATCCACTATTGCAAGATACTGGGAGAGAGCAGAGTAGACAGAGGCAACAGAACATGCAAAGGCCCTGAGGGGTGATGAGCCTGGTGGGTGTATGGAGCAGAAAGGTCAGTGAGGTTGGATCGTGCTGAATGGGGTAGGAGGTGAATGGGTGAGAAGGACCTCACAGCAGAGATAGGGAGACAGACAGATAAACAGACAGGATCACAAGTATAATATGCTTGGATAAGGCCATAGACGAGGCTTCATCAAAGGGCTGTGGGAACCCAGTGGAAGAAACCTGCTTCTTGGGACAGACACTGGGACTGTTAGGCCTTGGCCTTAAGGTACGAATCAGAATCCATCGTGTTGGGGGATTGAGAATGGGTGAAGGACAGCACAAGCAGAGGAAGGAGCCTGAGAAGTCTCCAGGGCCAGTCAGGGCAAGTGGTGGAAGAGGCTGGAGGGGCAGGGCCTTGGAAACTAGGATGAGGAGTGTGCAGGATCTCCTGAAGGCTCTGACTAGGGAACCACAGCAAGTGTTAGAGCAGGGGATGGGGGGGCCGGGGGTCAGCTCTGGGCGAAGGAAGGCAAAGTCTGCTGCTGCTTGGTGGGGAGGCCAGAGGAGGAAAAGCCCTGAGCACGGAGGTGGTGCCGCTCCCCACCCCGCCCCACCCCCACCTCGCTCTTCCAGGAATTCCTGCATCCCACCAGCCACCCCTTAAAATTTACCTGTCTCCAGCTGATCCTTGCTGATGCGCATAAAGACGAAGTGCTGGGCTTTGCCTTGGACCTGGGGCAGCAGCCCCCAGCAGAGCAGTGGCCCCCAGAACAGCAGCATCCTCCTGCCCAGGACCTGGGGACACAGGGCTGGGAGCCCCACCAGCCACCTCCATGGCCTCAGCAGGGATCCACTGCCCAGCTTCTCCCAGCTCTGCCTCTTCTGGAGCCCTCTCTCCAGCTTTCCTTCCTCGCTTCTCCCCCTTGCTCTAGAGCTACCAGTCCTTGAACACAACCTGCGCCTCCCACTATCTCACGTCAGTGCTTTCCATTCCTTCTGCCTGAAATGTCCTTTTCCCTCAAGTGGGCTGGCTTCCAATCTGGACTTTGCCACTTCCTGACTGTGGACCCTTAGCAGATTATTTGGCCTCTCTGTGCCTCATTTTTCTCATCTATAAAATGAGAGACAGTCATAGATTATTGTGGGGAATGCACTCAGTAATACGTGCAAAGCACTTAGCAAGTAGTGTGCCCGATACCTGCTATGTGATATTGTGAGACATTAAAAGAGGTAGTACTCCCATTTAAAAATGGAGGTTTCTGAAACTTGAGGAGAGGACATGGGGTAGGGGTTCTGGAAGAAGCACCACTGTGGCCTGGGTAGGCACTTGGGGGGCTTGAAGTCAGGGCTTTTTACCAACTAGTAGGAAGATACATCAATATTTCAGAGTACATTCGTACTGGTTCCTGCCTGCTGAACCTCAGCCCTGCCCAGGCAGCAAAGGAGGTATAGTTGGGACCCCAGAGCCTGCGGCAGGGGGCTCTCCAGGTGGGCAAGGCTGTGCCCAGAAGATGCAGTCTTTGGAACTGCAAGGCAGAGACCAGCTGGATGAAGACCCCTCCAGAGCACATGCCAGGGTAAGCAGGTGCCCAGCAGGCACCTCCACCCCAGTGCCCAAGAAGAAGCCACCCAGAGGGTAGATGCTGGCCCTGAGCAAGGACAGGATGCCCCCGAAGTGGCTGAGCCTGCTCTGGAGCGCCTGAGAGCATCCTGGCATTGCCTCGAATCAGCAACATCCAAGTTTTTGTTGCCTGGTGGCAGGAACTCAAACTAGTGGATAAATTGGATACTAGAGAAAGAGACTTTCTTGTTTGCTTGCAGCTGTGAAGTTTGGACTGGGAAATTTGTATTCACGGTGTAAACTATTTATATTCAGCTGCTGGGGTGATTCAAAACTCATCTACTCCTCATCCAGCCAGTGTTTAGCCAGTGCCCATGTCAGGCACTTTTCTTAATCAGTTCACCCAAGTCACATCTCTCCTCCCTTCTTGCCCTTAGTACTTCT
Source organism: Madoqua kirkii (assembly GCA_006408675.1). Taxonomy (NCBI): domain Eukaryota; kingdom Metazoa; phylum Chordata; class Mammalia; order Artiodactyla; family Bovidae; genus Madoqua; species Madoqua kirkii. Next base: position 39,792 of record SJYC01040470.1, on the reverse strand, counting down.
CACTGAAGTGAAGTCGCTCAGTTGTGTCCGACTCTTTGCGACCCTGTGAACTGTAGCCCACCAGGCTCCTCCGTCCATGGGATTCACCAGGCAAGAATACTGGAGTGGGTTGCCATTTCCTTCTCCAGGGGATTTTCCCAACCCAGGAATCAAACAAGGATCTCCCACATTGCAGGCAGATGCTTTAACCTCTGAGCCACCAGGGAACCCAGTACTTCTCACTAGCCCTCTCCATATCACACCAATCTTGAATCATACTGTCTGAGACTAGAGTCCTTTCTGTATAGTAGGCTCTATGCCGAAAGCTTTATGAGCTTCATTGCATTGTTGAATCCTTACTATGATAGTCTGGGATCACTGAAGCAGGTGCATTTTACAGAAATCGACAAAAGAGAGGAGAGGTGGTTCACCCAAGGTCACAGAGTTAGTAGCTGTGGATCCTGGATTCAAACCCAGTTTGGCTGAGAAACTGGGAAATGGATCTCTGTGCCACATCACTACATTATTGTAGGTGCTCAAGAAATATTTGAGAAATGCCCAAGTTAGCCTCCCTGTCCTTACCTCTCCAAGAATAGCACTGTCCAGAATCTCTGCCAGGCCTCGGTCACCAGCTTCTCAGAAAGACAAGACTTTTATAACCTGAGCTCGAAATGTGGGTGGAAAGGAGCAGGGCAGGCAGTCCAGCCTCCTGGCGGGGTTTGCACTCTTCAGTGGAGGGAGGGGTCCTCTTGGCACCAGACTGTTAGGGGCTTCTGACTAAAACTGGTAAGGCCAGTCACTGGGGTCCCAGAATCAGGCTCTAGTCCTAGGTCAGCAGACGCCAGGGAGGAAGTGGGGCCCCTGTGGTTTGAGGGGTGGGCCCTCTCCCTTACGAGCCCCTTCAGAGCTGTGGAGCCTGGGGCAGAGCCTCCAGCTGAGCCTCCAGCTATCAGGAGGGACCCAAGGAGGCTGCTACTGCAGGATGCAGAGGTCACAGAACCCAAGGGAGCAAGGATGGATGTTGGCGTATGTGTGGAGGAGAGCAGGTGAGGGGTGGAGGCAGGCGTGGGAAGGGCCCAGTGACCACCTGTGGCCGCTCCCCATGTCCTTTCCATATATGTCACCTATGCTATGCCTCTGCAGCCAGGCAGGTCTGGGTTCAATTCCCCACTGTCACTCAGTAGCTGTGTCAGTGTGGGCCAGTTACTTTCCCTCCTGAGCCTCAATTTTCATGTCTGCAAAAAGGGAATAATAAATCTATCTATGTCTTTTGGGTATTGTGAAGAGTCAGTGGGGCAAGTCATGAGGCTGTCAAAGCCTGGCACATAGGAAGGGTTCCCCAAAAGTCGCTTAGCTAATAATTAATTAATTAATTTTTGGCTGTCCTGGGTCTTTGTTGAGACTCACGGGCTTCTCTTATTTCAGAGAAGAGGCTCTAGTGTGCATGGGCTCAGTAGTTGTGGTGCTCGGACTTAGTTGCCTTGTGGCATGTGGGATCTTAGTTCCTCAACCAGAGATCGAACCCACTTCCCCTGCATTGGGAGGTGGATTCTTAATCACTGGACCACCAGGGAAGTCCTCAAAGTTGCTTATTTTAATTTTGATTTTACGGATGAGAAAATGGAGACCCAAAGAGGCTAAGTGATCTGCTCAAGGTCACACAGCATGTATGTGACAAAACTGGGATTTGAATCAAGGTTCAGAGAGGAAACTGGCTACCCAGTGAAAGGGAAATTCAATGTTACTGTGTACGCAGCTCCAAGACCTTGAGTCCTCACTTCCAACCAAATTGCTCTGTGAAGGTCCTCTCTTGTAGGTACTGGTACCACATGGTAAATGCGTGTAACTGGCTGCGTCAACATCCCCCAGCCGGCGCAGCCATCCCAGTGATGGGCAGGACTCACCTCTAGGAGGGTTTTAGGTTTTTCCATGGGGTTCTCTTTGTGGATAATTCCTTTCCCTTTCACCATCAGGGATGCAGTCAGGGCAGGTGTTAAACTCCATTCTTGAGCTGGAGGCAGGGGGCAGAGGGGCTGTGGTGGAAGGGCTGGTTCCAGAAGGCAGCAGCTGCATGGGAAAGGCTAGGATAATGTTGTTAGCTAATGTCAAAACTAATGGCTAATGTTAATATGGTTGGGGAGAATATTTCAGATGGCATGCACTTTTCCTAGGATTTCATAAAATCTGGACTTTTTCCTGGAGGATGCTTTAAGAGCTGGGAGGCCCTCCGTATTTCTGTTGATTACTGCCAGGTGCCATCATCCTGCCTCTGGCAGAAAGAGGCTCTGGAGTAAACTTCATCTGAGCCACCGAGGGCTGGTGCAGGATGTTGGTAGAAGTGCAGAGATCGCACAAGGTCTCCCTTTCCTTCCAGTATCTGGCTCCTCTAAATAGAGTAGGAGGGAATATTTTGGCTGAAGTGCCATGGATTCTGTTTACCTCATTGACTACTGCTAAGAGATGGGAGATTTCCGGAGTGTCTCTTCCATGAAAGGGAAGCTCTGGGAAGAGCTTGTACACAGAGAAGTAAAAGACACCTTTACTCTTGTTTCAGAGCCTCAGTCTATTCATCTGTAAAATGGGAACATTAATTCACAGAAAATGTTTAGCTTTGTGCTGGGAACTGAGTAACCCTAAGGGAACAGCTGGGAGCTGGTGATGGACAGGGAGGCCTGGTTTGCTGTGATTCATGGGGTTGCAAAGAGTCGGACACGACTGAGCGACTGAACTGAACTAACTGAAGGGAACAGAGGCTATTAGTTGTCCTGTTATTTTGACGAACAAGAAAACTGGTTCATTGTCCTGCTGTGGATTCAGGTGGAAGGCTGGGGCAAGTGGATGAGGCTTGGGTGCCCACCATTTCAACAACTCTATGGTCACTTGAATTCTCATCTGTAAGACAAATACAATGATTCCTTAAGGCAGAAAGAGTTACCATGACATCACTTGGTGTTTGTTGTTTGCTGCTAAGGCTCAGAAGGAAGCCAAGAACTTTTCCCTCCCCAAGTCCAAGAAGGGGCTGAAATCTTGGAGCTTCGGATCTGGGGCTCCTGCCTTGGAGGTGTACAGATGCTGCTTGTGCTTCAGGGTGCAAACTGGAAGGGGATTGGCACAGAAGACCACCTCTCGTCTTCTTTATGGGGTCCAGAGACCCTGCAGAGTGATGAGGGAGCAGAGAGTAGAGTGAGGCAGTATGGTGTAGTGGTTAGGGGCTGCTCGGTAGTCAGGCTGAGCCGTCAGAGCCTCAGTGTCCTCACTTGTCAGGTGGGAGCGCCATAGGCTGTAGAGAAGGCTGTGGGAGTGAAGGTCTCTAAGATCCTTGCTCCTGCAGAACAAATGTTCATCTTGTTTTGGGTTCCCCAGAAGCAGAGCTTGAGAGGATTGAGAGCAGGTAGTTGATTTGGGAGGGCGTGCCAGGAGACATTGGTAGAAGAGGGGGAAAGTGAGGCGGGGAGGGAGACAGCTCATAAAAGTATGTATCAAGCAAGTGACCTGTGGACACCTGGGGCTCAGTCCCTCTGGGGTGCCGCGGGAGCCAGTGTGGAGAGGTTCCCTGCTCCCAGGGGGTAAGATAGCAGGGTTACTTATCCACTGAACTCCAGGAAGCCCAGGGATCATGGGTGGTCAGGACCCGGGAACCGTGGCCACGGCTGCTTTGGACAAGTGCCCCAGTGTGGCCAGAAGACTGTGCCGTTCACCTCTGATACATGATCTTGAGGGCAGGGTGGCGATCTGTTCATCAGGACCAGATGTTACCAAAGACCAGAGGTCAGCCCCATCCTCCAGGCTCTGTGGAAACCTCACAACTGAACCTTGTAGGACCCTAGGGAGACAGAGGAGCCCCACCCTAGACAGGATGGAGATGGACTGTCTCATCTTCCTTGTGAAGGGGAACTCAAAATCCCACATTTAACATGACTTAGAAAAATAATGGAATGTGTGTCTCAGATGTGGACTGCAAAGCATGGCTGGGGGTCAAGGGTGCATGGGGAACTGAGGCACAGGGCCTGGCACTCAGAAGTGCCCAGTGAGTGTTCGCTGACCCCGGTGTTAGCACCCTGTGTGGGCCTAGCCATGTCCTGTTGGAGAAACTCCTTTCTGGCTGCCTTTCCATGTTTCAAGGTGTTCTTACAGCTGTTTTTACTGTGAAGTTGGGTAGTGTCTTTTCCTGAAACACCTGCCTGCCCCTTCCTGCCAGGCCCCCATGGGACATGAGCTCTGTGTGCTGGGATGGGCCCGAAGGCTGGAGAACAGAGGACTTATTGTCTGTCCCCAACCTACTGACACCAGGGGAGCCAGGGAGGCAATGGCAGTCACGCACCGTCTCAGCTGGAAGGGACTTCAGTGATAAGACCCAACATCCTGGAGCTCAGGTAACAAGAATGACAATGACATCACCATGGATGACATTGTCTGAGCACTTCCCATGTGCCAGGGACCATTTTCTTTCATTTCATTCTCACCACAGCTTTCCAAGGTAGGGACTACCAGTCTCCCCATTTTACAGAGACGGAAACTGAGGTCCAGAGAAGGAGAGCCACATCCCAGGGTCAAACAGCCATCAAGGGGTCCAGATCAGAGCTCAAAGCCTGCCTCCAAGAGTCACGCTGTTCAGTGAGCCCTCGACCCACCACATCACCAAGGTCAACTCAACGTGTGTCCCTGCCAGAGAGCTTATCCTACCACCTGTGGTCTAGAAACTGACATGGAAGGCAAGAGGTGGCAACTGGGTTTCTCATTCCTGAAGCTCAGGGAGGTGGTTAAAATCTTGGATCTTGTCCACATGTGTTTTGATGTCAGCTAGACATGGCTTGGACGTGGCCCCAATGACTCAGATGTACTCGAACATGACCTAGATGTGGCTCGGATATCTAATCCCTAAGCTTACTGGGGGTGAAATGATCCTGAGTTGGGACAAAGACACACTCTGGACTGCAGGATTCACAAACAGTTTATTTATTGAGAGAGGGACGGACTACAGGGCTGGCTCCCACACTCGCACTGAGACACAGCCTTCCCTGGAGGGCCACAGTGCAAGTCTTCACTGGGAGAGAGGAAAGTGGGCTGAGATTCTAAGAGGAGGCTGGGGTGACCACAAGGCCTTCCTGGAATTGGAGGAGAAAAGTCAAAAAAGTTTTAAAATTTTTATTTATTTATTTGACTGCAGCGGGTCTTAGTTGTGGCCTGTGGGATCTAGTTCCCTGACCGGGGACTGAACCTGTGCCCTCTGCATTGGGAGCATGGAGTTCTAGCCACTGAATAGTCAGGGAAGTCTCCTCAAAACCTTTTTTAACATCCTGCCCCGTCGTGGCTTATGGTGGTTTGTCCTCCAGCAGGTGACTGCTAACATTGAGAGTCAGGACCCTGAACTCATAAAGGGTTCTTGGAAGGGTCAGAGTTGGAGGGTCTGTATGTGCCCAGTGAACCACGCAGGGGTCTGGGGCATGGATGAAGTACCCGGGTGCACAGTCTGGGATTATATAGGACAAGTGACTCCACCCCAGCAAATCACCAAATCTCGCAAGAAGTTTTGTCAAGTGTAGATTCCTGACTGTATCCATTGGGTCCTGGGCAGCTAACATTTTAAACAACACTCTGATTTTTTTGGGGGGGAAACTAAGTGTGATACGAGGAATGGAACCTATTAGAGTCTCCCCAAAATTTCTACTATGATAATTTTCAAATACGTAGCAGAATTGAAAAAATTGTATGCTGATGTATACTCATCACCTAGGTTCTACCATTAACTTTTTTGAAACCATACTTGTTTTATCTCAGGTCTATCCATTTATTCATTCCTTTGACTAGATTTTAAAACATAAGACTATAAACAGGGTATCAGTGTGATGCTAGTCCTAAACAAAGGAATAGAGCAAAACTGGAAATTTGGAGAAAACATTAAAAAAAAGAGAGTGAAATGATACCTTTCCAACCCAAACTGCCAGTGATGAATTATGGTTTGCAACTTGATTTAAAAAAAAAAAAGAAGAGAAAGTTGCTAAGTGCCCCCTAATAAGAGATACATGAAATACACTAAGCTCTAACCACCCAGTTATATGGACACCGGTTGTTCATCCAACATGAAAGTGTGTCTTAGATAAACTGCTTATGTGATAATTGAATCATTTTATGTAATAGTTCACTAGTGCATGACCTGTGTATTCAGACATCCCTGGCTAGAAATAGGCAGAGCTGGATTTGAACCAGTTCTTTGGTCCCTGAGTCTAGACTTAGCCTCTTTTGTTATCATGCACAGTATGTGGTCATACTTCTCCATCAAAGCCAGCTGAAGTATGGACAGATTTTGAAGGTGGGCAGCTGAAAATGAGTCAAATGTCAACATGTCTTTGGAGCCAGTTAACAAAGCCTCTTTCTTCCCTCCCACCTGAATGACAGGTAGGATGGAAAAGGCTGGAGGCACATGACCCCAGACTAGGACAGTCACCCTCTTCCACTTATAGACTAGGACACAAGGCCCCGAGAGGAGAAGGGACTCACCCAACGTCCCTGTAAGTGACCCAAGGAGCTAGGATTGAATGCAGCCGCATCTCCCATCCCAGGGCTCTCCCTCTGACTGTGCCCTCCCTGGGGGAGGGTGTTTAAATCCACTCACCTTGGTCAGAGACAACGAAGCCGACTTAAATCCCAACTCTTTCACCATTGACACTGGATCCCAGATCTTAATTTGCCTGAAATCACAAACGTGGTCAGAGACTCGTGAGCTGGTGGTGGGGTAGGGCAGTTGCCAGTGGGCTCACAGTTCCTGCACGTGGCACGCCTGATTCAGACTTCTGCCTCTGCTTCCTGTTCTCTGGCCCTGGCATCCACCCTGCCTCGTCTCTCCATTCTTTGCCTCCAGCCCCAGCTTCTGGCTGTTCCAAAAGTCACCCTCACATACTCTCACATTCCTGCTCAAGAACCATCTGGGGCTCCCATCATCCACAGCAGAGGGGCTTATACTTTGAGATTTCTCGTTCTAATAAAACAAAGACATGAAAAAAGCAGGGTGGACATAGGTTGCCAGTTCAACCAACTCCATGACCTGAGGTGCAATAAGAATAATCCCCCCTTTTCTCTTGGCTTCCTTCACTAGGGACACAAATAGCAATCCAGCTACAGCAAACAACAGCAAGAACTGCTGAGCACTGGCTGTGTCAGGCGCCCCCTCTCTTCTCTGTAAAAACCTCTTCTTTATGCCTTTGAGGAAGATGTTGCTATTTCCCCATTTTACAGATGGAGAAACTGAGCCTGAGGATGATAAGGTAGTTTGTTCAAGGCCAGGCAGCCAGCAGAAGAAGAATCAGCACCAGAACCCAGCTGTATCGGAAGTCCATTGAGCATGCTCTGGTTGTCTGTTTCCACTTCTTTCTCTGTCCTGCTGTTAGCCCGTGAGCCTGGGACATTCCCTACACCCTCTGTGGATGCATCAGTTCTGGTGTGAGTGAGCAAACTGGGCTGGGGTGTTGGAGATGGGAGAGCTCATTTCCAGCTGGATGGCCAGGAAGCCTTCCTGGAGGAGGTTGAATTTGAACAAGGCTCTGAGGATAGGTGGAAAATAAATGAAAGGGGCCCCACATGGAGGCAAGGGCAGGACAGGGTAAAGCGCCTGCCCTCAATGTCCTGGGGAGCAGGGAATCAGACAGCAAAGGGACGCACCATTCTCGTTTGGCAGCAGGATGGAGGTGAGGATCCGGTGGTGATGTTGTTCAGAAGTTTAGGCTGTGAAAGAGAAACGGCCCCGTCACTCTGGCTGAGAATCTGTAAGTCCTCTCAGCCATTCCTCAGATGGGCACAGCCCTTCCCTGTGCTAAGGGCAGCAGGTGAAGATGCTGAATCTCAGGTTCCTTGCTGGTCAGAGTTGCAAGGATTCAAGGGTCAGACATGTTATGGGGGGAGCAAACCAGCTGGCCCCAGATTGAGAAGGGACTGGGGCGCATTCCAGGACGCACATCTGGCCCCCAGTCTTTAAGCTCCACTGCTCTGCTCCAGCAGAATTCTCCAAAGGAATTTCCTCCTGTTTCCTGAGTTTTTGACTTCTCAAAGGAAGCCATAAGTCCCGATTTTCATGCGGAAACCACCTCATTTAAAATATTTAAAAAAGAATTAAGAGGCAAGACAAAAGGGTGGAAAAATATGCCTCCCCCACCCAAACAAAGAAACGAGTACCCAACCATGGCAGAAGAGAGGATTCAGCCAATTTGAGATCTCTGATTCATTTTGACTCTTCAGGGCAACTGAGGATTCAGGGGAAGGGGCTGCCCAGGGTCACTGAGATGAGTCTATATGAGCAAAATGTGCTATAAAATAGATTTGTTTTCTAATTTATGGTCAAAATTTTATAGAAAGTAAGTCTGTGTATATCTGTGTGTTTGCGAATGTGTAGACTCTCAACTGTATCTGGCATACAGTAGGTGATCGGTAAACACTTAAGCCAGGAAGTTGGACTTTGTGGCTAAGATGGGGAAACTGGCCCGCTCACCATGGAGCTGCCTGTGGGGACCTTAGTCAAAGCCATTTCTAGGCAATGTCTCCTTTTGCAATGGATCATCCTGGGCAATCTGCATCCCCAGGGAAAATCTGTTCATACTCACGTTGAACACGCCAATGTCTGAGTTCATCAGATGGATCCGATCAGCTCTGCAAGAAGAGATGCCTATGAGGTTGGTCCCTCAGATACGCATCCATCCATCCATCCATCCATCCATCCATCCATCCATCCATTCCACAACTATTTACTGAGCACCTATTATGCATCAGACACGGTGCAGGCTCTGGATACAGCAGAGACCCACATGAAATCCTTGCTTCATGAGCTTACATTGTAATGCCCTCATACACTGGAATGAGCTTACATTGTAATGTGCAAGGGAAGTGGGGGAGATAGCAAACACATGGTTGCCCAAAAAGCAGGCAGAAGGATCACCCCCAGGAGTGAGGACCATGGTGAATGGAGGAGACCATCCAGGCAAGGTGGCCTTTCCCTTTCTGCCCATCCCCAAGCAGCCTTCACGTGACACTCACACCCCAGAGGTTCAAGACCCTGGGTGTTTAAAGAAAGCAGTGGTCACCAGCAGACTCATTTCCATCTCCAGAACCTTCTCAGTAATTTTTGCATTTACCTGATTTCATTAAAGCTGAACATGAGTAGGCTATCTTCGATGTAAAACTGAACGTCCGAGGAGGCTTCCTGCAACAAGAGAGAGAAACCCAGGACCCATTTATTTAGAGGATTTTGTCAGGGGTTGGGTGTGGGGCTCTGCACAGAAGTTTTGGGGTCAAGCTGACATGGTCTGAATCTCAGCTGTTGGCTGTGACCTTGGGGAAAGGTCTGACCTCTGTGGGCCTCAGATTCCTTCCCTATGGGTACAGGGCTGGTACCTGTACCCATGCCCCAATGAAAAGGTTGCACATAGGCCTGCTGATGAGGACAATGATGACAGTAGCCAGTATCCATGGGAGCCCTCCTTGTGTGTCAGATGGTGTTTTATGAGCTTTATCTGACTATCTCCTTTGATCCTCATGACTCTGTGAAACAAGTTCCATTATTATCCCATCGTAGAGGTGTGTAAACTGAGGGACAGGCTGGATGGTGACTGTTATTATTATTGCAAAAGTCAGAAGCTAAGCCAGCCTCAAACACAGGTAGATACATCTAGTATCTTGACCCTTAGACTCAGGTGAGCTAAGTTCCAGGCTCCAGGGCAGCTGCACCCAGAGAACAGACTTCTCTGGCAGGCCTGGGCTTGGAGGTCTTTTCTTAATTTTTGATTCTTTTTAGGCTATGCCGGGTGGAGTGCTTTTGAACTGTGGTGCTTGAGAAGATCTTGGGAGTCCCTTGGACAGCAAGGAGATCAAGCTAGTCAATTCTAAAGAAAATCAGCCCTGAATATTCATTGGAAGGACTGATTCTGAAGCTGAAGTTCCAACACTTTGGCCACTTGATGTGAAGAGCTGACTCATTGGAAAAGGCCCTGACACTGGGAAAGATTGAGGGCAGGAGGAGAAGGGGGGTGCAGAGGATGAGATGGTTGGATGGTGCCATTGACTCAATGGACATGAGTTTGAACAAACTCCGGGAGGTAGTGAAAGATAGGGAAGCCTGGCATGCTGTAGTCCATGGGGTGGCAAAGAGTCAGACACGATTGAGCGACTCAACAACATGTGGAATGTGGGTCTTAGTTCCCTGACCAAGGATGGTAGCCTTTGAAAAGTGCCTGCTATTGGCCATGGAAGGGAAGTCCCTGGGGAGTGAGGCTGTCTGGGGTCGGCCCCCTCTCCCTGCTTGTCGGGGGATCAGGGTATCCGTACACCCCCATGGGAAGCCAGGGCACCATGCACCCTGTAATTGTATGGGTGGTGCCCACTGACAAGGCGTGTGGACAGCTTGTACAGGGCCTGCAGCCACCGTCCTGTAAGGAGAGGGTAACGTTGGTGCCTGGAAGGCCTTGCTTCTCCAGGGTCAGTCATGGGTCTTGCCTCATCTCTTCCTTCTCCTTGTCCTCTGTAGGATGCAGCTGGTGCCCCACTCAGACCCCCCTTTTTTTGGGTGGGGCACCTATTCCTCAGCTGCTGAGTGTCACTGCTGCTAACAGTTCCCAGCCGTTCCCTGGTCTGGGGACCTGCCTTTGCTGGATCGACCTTGCTGGGAGGTTATGTTCTTCCTACCTTGGGGGCAGTTAGTGACCAATAACTGACAGACAAGGGCATACAAGAGGCTGGCCTTCCTTTTTCAGCCTGGGCTCAACCCCGTGGTGCCACCGTGCTCCAGAGCTCACTGTGGGATGAAGCAGAAGCCAGCTTCCAGCTGAGGCCACATCCTTGCTCGGTCCTTCTCCCGAGAGCTCTCCCAAGTACAGCACTTTTCTAAGGGTTTTCGACTTGGGCCTGTTTCTAGGGGTCCTATCTAAGATATCTTCTACTAGGCCTGTCCTTTGATAAGCCCTCCCCCAGATCTTTATCCACAGAGTCCTTCTAAATGGAAGCTCTAGGATCTGATCTGCTTTTTTTTACTGATAAAAGCAATTCAGAACTTGGAAAAGCAATTCATAAACTTAGTTCTGTTTATCCTTTGAAAGAGGAAGAGGAATTATCCCCTTTCCTTCTAGTCCTGTGGTTTGGATAGAGCCAACCCCAATCTCCCAATTTGGGATGTGTGTGTATGTGTGTCCCAGCTCAGAAAATTTACATATTTCATTTTTCTGGTCACACTGATTGGTTCATGAGTGAGCATTTGACCCCAAGTCATCCAATGGGAGTCAGCTTTGGAACTTTTGCTGGAACTACTGGGAAAGAGAAGCTTTTCCATTGAGGTTGCCAAGCTGATAGGTTGTAAGCCTGATGTGGCTTAGGGGCACTTCCAAGAAGGGACAAACTGCCTGTGGATGAAGGCAGCATAAAGAAAAACAAGGTTGCCAGATGGGGAGAGAGACGAATGAAGATGACGTTGTTTGAACACCTGATATAGCTATTCTGGAAACCAGCCTGACCTGGACTTTTCAGGCATATGAGTTAATGCAGTTCCTTTTGTGCATATGAATTAAATGTCTGCCCAAAGATTCTGACTAATTAAGAGTTGAGCCCCCAAAGCCCCTGATTCTTGGTTCAAAATTCCCTTCCCCTAGCTCCGCGAGGTAACAAGAGTGGCGGAAAGGTTTAGCAAAGCAAGAGGGGGTGAACAAGAGCAGTGAACAGGGGGATTCCCAAGGTTGCTGCCAACATCTCAGACAACTGAACTCACGATGCCCAGGGTGAAGAGGGGCCGGATGTGTTTATTGGTGGCGAATATTTCCAGCACGATCAGTTGGACCACCTTGGCGTTGCCTTGGTCCAGAATGAGCATCGGGGTGGTCTGACTCAGGATCTTCACGGTCTGTGTGGGCCCCAGCTGCTCCGCTGCCTGGAAGGACATGAGACCCACATGATGTCTCCCAAGCGCCTCCCCACAGTCCACGAGCCCCACGTGGTCCGTGAGACCTAGCCGCTGCCCACCTTCCTGGCCTCGCCCATTCCTCTCTGTGCTTCCTCACATCCTGGGATAAACTGTGGTTCTGCCCGTCTCACAGTCTTTGGTTTGGCCTCTCCCCTGTCTGGAGTACGTTTTCCTTCAGGGAAGCCCTCCTTCCTCTCCCAGGCTGGTTCAGATACCCTGGCAGTTCTCCTATAACCCCTAGAATCTCTCTGTCCGTTGTCACCACTAACTGTCCTGTTAGAGTGAAATCTCCACGAGGACAGGGAGCAGTGTGTTACAGTCACCAGTGCCGGGGGGACAGAGTGGTCCCACACCCCCCTCCCTCCCCAGACGCCAGCGGACAGACCACAGTCAACGCCCTCCAGGTTGCAGATGGCAGATGGACCAACCGTTTTGTCGATCACCTGGATGCTTGACCTCAGCTGGCGGGCTACCTCAGGAAGCTGAGGAAGAGAGGAGGTCAGAGCTGGTCAGCTGGTGGGGAGAGGGGAGACACACCTCCAGCAGTCCTGCTGCCGGGATTCCCCCCTGCCCCACCCCCCAAACCCGGAGAAGCTGGGAGAGTCTGTGGCCCAGTGCACGTGTCTGCTCCTGGTGGGAAACAGCCTCTACGGTGGCCGTGGGGAATGAAGTCCCAGCCAGCCTGGACGTTTACTGTGGATTGGTGGTGCCTGTGGGTCTGCGGGCAGCTTCCTGTTCTCAGAGGACACAGAGAAGCAACCCAATTCTTACGAGAGTCGTGAATGTGGTTGCTGGTGACCACGCCCCTTTCCCTGTCATTCCAGCCTCTGGCCCCGACTTTTAATCCCTGAGAGCTTGGTGATCTGTCAGCTGACTTAAAGTCTTGCCCTGCTCCCCTGTCTTTGGGCCAACCCTGCCCTCTTCTGGGCACCATCAGTCACCTGGAGGAGATGGCACACTCCAGTGGACTGGTGCTGGGTTTCTGTTGTGCTGGGTTAATAAGGATTCCGAGGCTGTGACAGAATCCACGCTCAACAGGCAGGAGGGCCCTGGGAGATGAGCGGTGCCTGCCGTGGGCCCTGCTGTGGACGGCAGCAGTGCATCGCCGTCCCCGGGCCAGCCAATATCTAGGATGCCCTTTGGACAGGACTGTTACCTGCTAGAGGAAGCAGGTGTTTCAGGCTCCAGGAAGGCAGGACTAGGACTGGTGCTGGATGTTACAGGAGGTTTCCCGCTTTCTAGCTATATTATGTCAGAGGCAGGCTCTGTTCAAGGATGAAGTGAGCTCTCCCTTGCTGGAAGTATGTAAATCGATCCTGAAAGGAGGTTCCTGCTTGGTTGGGGGGCGGGTCCTTACGCCCACTTTGATTCAGGAAATCCCCATGATGCAGCAGAGCTGGCTTCAGGCTCTGTTCCATGCTGAGACTCACCACATAGTCCAACAGGACTGTGAGCTTTCCCGAACGGAGCAAGGCAGCTATGATAGTGGCCACAACATCCTTCCTCACGGTGAGCCTGAAAGGGGTCTGGTTCAGGGTGGGCAGATTCAGGGAATCCCCAGCATCACTGAACAGCTTAGTCACCTTTCCTTCCGAGTGAACAACCTGGCCTGCAGAGACACAGAGCAGAGAGAACTTAAGCTCCACAGTGTGCCTAGTAATAACCTAGAAGGAAATAACACCCTCCAGCCTGTTTCTCTTTTTGCAGTGGCCATCAGGAAGCTTAGCCTGGCAGTCAGTGCCTTGCTGTTGTAGATGAAGAGCTATCTCAGCTGTTTAGCAACACCCACTCCATCTGCACCCCTCAGGTAATCTCCAGTTAAAAAAAAATCTAGATGTCTCGTTTGGTACTTAGGTTTCAACTTCTCAGATGCCCCAGAAACCCTTTAGAGGAAGAGAAAATTCAAGACTGTCGCAGAATGGATGGGAATGCTGCAGTTTTCCAGAGGTCCGTGAAAACGGATCTGAGGTTCATGCTGCCTTGCTTGGCCTGGTCCCAGAGGGTGTCCAGCCCCCGTGTGGTGGGTGGCTCCATATTTTAGAAAGAACTGATGGTACTGGGAGCCTCCTGCCTGCCAGGCCCCATGTGGTATCGTTTCCTCCTCTCTTTAGTGACTGTGTTATTACATTTTACAAATGAGGAATTTGAGGATCAGAGAGGTGAAGAAACTTATCCCAAGTCACACAGCTGGAGACTTTTGGAGCTGGAAGAGAAATTTAGGTCTGTGTGATCCTCCATAATGTGTCTGCATCCTGGGCTCTTGTTCAGAATCACCAGATATTTGAGGATTGTCAGGGGCTTGCCTGAGAGAAAGACCAAGAGTCCCTCCCACTCTGGCCCCTGATGGCAGAAATCAAGGTTGGAGGAGGTTGAGTCACTGGGGTCAATATTCTGTGTGTGGCCCGTACATTCTAGTTGCTGACTTTTCTTTGCCAGAACGGTTTACAGGGGACGTGGTCAGCTTGTTGAGACTTTTCTAAGTCTGCCTGTGTGTACTGTGACCAGTGTTTTCTCACCTAAAGCAGACCAATGGTCTCTGGCTACTGGTGGTCAGAGAAGGGAAGGAATGTCCCCACTTTCCCCTGGAGGTCCATGACACTCACCCCCAGGATGAGATGGCAACACTGTGGTCGATGACAGGAGAAATGAAATCAAGCTTCAGCTGCTCAGAGTTGAGAGGCATGGGCACAGCTAAGGGAGAAGAAAACTCTGTGAGGGTGGAGGGCAGTATTGGATGGCTTGGTGGGAAGTTGCTTTTGGCTGAAGCACCATTTTTGCACGGGGTAAGGCAAGGGGATGGGGTGTGTAGGGGTAGGGGCAGGAGTCATGATGATGTTGATAAGGACAATGATAAATCTGATGAGATACTGGCTGACATTTATCAAGCACCCGGTAATGCATTAAACTGTACACACGTTAGCTCATGGAATCCTCACAATAACCTTAGGTCCTGCTATTACCCTCATTTTACAGATAGAGAAACCAAGGCTCAGGAAAGTGACGTGACTTGCTCAAGGGCATACCGTAAAAGGATCTGAACCCAGTTGGTCCTGTGTCACCATTTTGGTTTGGAACAAAACTGACCTATTGTTTATACCTCTCCACCTCCCCCACCAGTCTGATCTGTACCCTCCACCCTGGCAGGGTCTGGATCTGTCCTGGGGATCCCTTGTGTCCTCCTCGGGATTCCCCACTTGGCCACCAGGTGGCAGTGGCATCTCATCTGCCCTAGCTGTTGGGTGGAGACCAGGGAGGAATGTGGGAAGTTCCTTCCTTGGTCTGCCTGCTTCTGGGAGAGCTGTGGACCCTGGGGAGCCTGGGGAACCCTTCTGCTCTGCCCATAGGGAACAGAGGAGCTGGATAGACTTGGGGTTCTTGCCCTAGTAGCTTTGGCTAGCCTCTTCCCGCCTCTGAACCTCAGTTTCCTCATCATAAGATGGGGAAAGTGAAAGTGAGAGTTCTCAATTCTGCCTAAATCTTTGTGACCCCATGGACTATATAGTCTCTGGAATTCTCCAGGCCAGAAATGGGTAGGCAGTAGTATACTTGCCTTGTAGATTGTATAGGACTGACACCTAGCAAATCAGCTCACTCAGATCTGACTTGAAACTTACAGAATTGAGTTTAAGCCTTCCCCTATCCTAATTCCTCCTGTGAACTTGGACAAATGATTTCATTTCTGAGCCTTAGTTTCCTTATCTGTTAAGTGGGGTAATGATCACTACTTCATGGAGTTGTCTGAGGAGTCAGTGAAGCAGTATAAATAAAATACTCAGCTCAAGGACTTGGCCCAAAGTGGGTACTCTATAGATGCTGAAAACCTATTGATTCCATTCTCCTCTTCCCAATCTTCTCTGGTGCCTCTTTGAATGGGCCTCTTCAGATCCCCAAAGATTAGATGGTA
The DNA here is from genome assembly GCA_006408675.1 of Madoqua kirkii. Classification (NCBI taxonomy): domain Eukaryota; kingdom Metazoa; phylum Chordata; class Mammalia; order Artiodactyla; family Bovidae; genus Madoqua; species Madoqua kirkii. The sequence goes on along the minus strand of SJYC01040470.1, from coordinate 23,980 downwards.
GAGTTTTCTTCTACCCACCAATCCCCTCTCTGAGGGCATCCAAGAATTCAGACTTTCACTGTGAAGGGTCTGAGGATACAATTTGTTTCTTCCCTTGATCCCTCTTCTCTGATAGCCCACAGTAGTCTCTGCATCATCCATCCATCCATCCACCCATCCATCCATCTCTCCAGCCAGTCATCCAGCCATCCATCCAGCCATCCAGCCATCCATCCAGCACACATCTGTAAGCACCTCTCTGTGCCAGGCAGAGCATCTGCCACGTACCAGGCACTCTCCCATAAAATTTTAATCCTCAACAATCCTGGAGGTAGGGATGTATAAGCCCCCTTTTTCAAAGCCATGGAACAAATCAGTGGCAGAACTGGAATTTGAACTTGGGTTTATCTGGGGTATCCACTGGCTTACATAGAACCTTGCATGTATTATGTACTCATGAAATCAAGCTGTGGTAATTTCCTGTCTGTTCATCCTGGGCAGAGATCAGATGATTCTTGTCCCCCTTGCTATCGGGCTGAGTTGCTGCTCAGGCCTGACCAGGGGAGGCTTGCCTTGGGCAGAGGGCAGAGGCAGTGCTTGGAGGTCAGCTCAGCAGTCAAGGAAAAAGGAGAGAGAGAGAGTGGTGCACTTACCCTCCGTCAGGTTCAAGAGTTCCTCATGCATGTCCTCAAAGCCCGCCTTGAGCACAGGACACAGCTGCAACAGCAGAGACGCAGGGCCTCCGTCAGCCAGGGCCAGCACACAGCCCCACAGCGGCCCGTGCCCAGCGTGCCTGGCTGAGCCCTGGCCCTGTGCCCATGGCCAGCCAAATGTCCACCCATGTGCCTGAGGGCTCAGTGGTGCATCTGCTCCCCCAACCATCACCGCTGCTCGGAGATCACCACAGCTGCTGGGGTCACCTGGGACCTTTTGCAATGATTCATCCCTTGCCCTGTGTCCAGGTGTATCTGACCTGCCAGCTGTCCTCCCCATGAGACTCATTGTATTCACAAGAGCCCACGTTTCCATAAGAGGGAAATCCAGAATGTGTTCCTTCATTCACTTCTCAATCCTTGGTACTGACTTCCTTGCAGATGTCACATTGGAACAGAAGCCAGCCAGACAGACCCAACCAGACTGGTAAACATTCTTTGTGGGTTTCTAGCCCCAGCACATCTCTTTGCCCTTTGGATTCTTCTCCCCTGAAAATTCCAGCTATTCTCGGGAATTCCCTGCCAGTTCACTCCAGTACTCTTGCCTAGAAAATCCCATGGACGGAGGAACCTGGAAGGCTGCAGTCCATGGGATCGCTAAGAGTCGGATACGACTGAGCGACTTCACTTTCACTTCTCACTTTCATGCAATGGAGAAGCAAATGGCCCACTCCAGTGTCCTTGCTTAGAGAATCCCAGGGACAGGGGAGCCTGGTAGGCTACCGTCTATGGGGTTGCACAGAGTCAGACATGACTGAAGTGACTTAGCAGCAGCAGCAGCAGTAGCACCAGAGGTTAAGACCCTGCACTTCCAATGCAGGGGATGCAGGTTCAGTCCCTGGTCAGGGGCTAACATCCTACATGCTGTGTGGCTTGGCCAAAAAAAAAAAAAAAAAAAACCCAGCAGGGGTGATTTTGTCTCCCAAGAGACATTTGGAAATTTCTGGACATTTTCAATTGTTGCAGTTTACCGGGTAGTGTTACTAGCATCTAGTGGGTGGAGGCCAAGGATGATACTAAACATCCCTCAGTACACGGGACAGCCCCGAAACGAAGAATTATGGGGACCAACTGTCACAGTGACAACCCCAGCCTCAGCTGTTCTGCTTAGAAAGGAAGTTAAACATTCACCTCACTTGATCCTGTGCCCCAGAGGCCTTGCTCCTTGCTCTAAACAGCCTGTTTTCCAGGGCAGTGCTCTGAGACTCTGTCATTTTGTCTTAGGTTAAACTTCACCAGTGAAGAACCTTCTGGTTGACCACTTTTAGCTACTTTTGATAAATGACTATGTACTTTGATAAATGTTAATTTTTCCTATGAAAAGCCAGTTCCCTTCTCCAGCTGCTTTGCCAACCCTGAACCCAGGGAGGATGGAGGAGCTGGGCTCAGGGACTCCCAACATTCTCTGCCTGTTCCTCGTGGGAAAGGTGCCCCTGGCCCCCTCTGCACACCCTCTCATAATTCTCCTTCCTTTAGTTCCACCCTTGGGTTTCAACCATGGTGACATGCTAAAATCCTCCTTTAGGGGAGCTAGAATCCTCTGAGATACCAGGGCCCCACCAGGCCAATTAAATCTGAATCTTTGAGGTCAAGCCCTGATATCAGTATTTTAAAAAAGCCCTTCCAGGAAGTTCTGATGGGCAGCTGGCACTGGGACCCATGCTGAAAGGGCTTTAGCATTTTCTAGGTTGTCTTCTGCCACATTTAAACATCCTGCCCCTTTTCCTTTCATGCCAAGTGAAATATTCGTAGGAGGTAGTTTCAAATCCAGTGATTGCTGGTGGGAAATCATGATGATTGATGGAAGGCCAGTTTTCTCAAATTGTTCACTGGATTTGGCTTTTCACCCTTAAAAGCAGATATTTCTCAGATTGTTTCTCAGTTTATCAAATTGCTCACTGTATTCGGCTTTTCACTCTTAAAAACAGACTATTATGCAAGGGACACTTTATAACCCCAGGTTCTTGCTATCTTTTCTAGTGAAACGTATATTTTTAGCTAGTAAAGTTTAATACCAGTTAAAATGTGATTTTGCCGGAAGCTGGGTAAAAATTTCCAGTGAGCCCTACTTTAAGAAACTGTCACCTTTAAGTAGAAGAAAAATTAAAAAAAAAAATCTCACATAAATAAAGCTAAGTTTTGCAAAATTATTCCTTTCAAAAGGCTCTCTGGAAAGGTTTTAGAAAGTATTAAATAGGACTTCCCTGGTGATACACTGGATAGGAATCTGCTTGTCAATGCAGGAGACACAGGTTCGATCCCCTGGGAAAATTCCACATCCTGGAAGCATATTAGCCTGTGCACCGCGGCTGCTGAGCCTGCGCTCCAGAGCTTGTGCGCTGTAACTACTGAGCCCATGTGTCTAGAGCCTGTGCTCCGCAACAAGAGAAGCTCCACAGCGAGAAGTCCGTGAGCTGCAGCTAGAGAAAGCCCTCACACGGAGATGAAGACCCAGAGCAGCCAAAAAAGAAAACAAACACATACATACAAATGTAAAAGAGGCGTTAAATGTGGTGCAGCTGTTAAAATAGTTGTGACCATCATACAGTGGTATAGGAAATAGATATACCTTAGAGGATATCAAATAATACTGATGCTGAGTGCAGCCACATAAAAATATGGAGATTTGAAAAACGATACAAAAGAAAAAATAGCTGCTAAGTTAAGGTAGGAGGATTATGGGCATTTTTCTCCCAAAGTGTTGGTTATTATATTGCATTTTTCAGTCAAAAATTTTTATTATAAAAAATATGTTAATTACCTGATAAGGTATTTTTAAGCCCAGGAGAACCACTGGTGTGAGCACATCTTGGCACTCACAGTGAAATCAATAAAGTTGGCAGGTAAATCCAGCTTATTGAGTTTTAGCTTATCTGCGACATATACAGGACATATAAAGGGAGATGGACTCGTGTTCACTGACTCAGAAAAATAAGTCCAACAAGACCTGCTGGGTAACAACCCCCTGATGGCACAACCAGGGTAATGTGGGACCCTGCTGTGCTAGAGCTAGCTTGGATCAATTTTTGAGAACCAACTGTTAAATTTTCAGAAATTTCTAACCTTGGTGCTAAACCTGACATTATTAAAAATCAAGTTGTATACACTTACAATTAAATAAATTGTGCTAAGAGCAAAGTCAACTCAAAACTCATTACTTTCTAATTATTCTGTTCTGTTTTACTGTTATCCATTGCTCTTGGGATTATATATATCTACTGTATCTGCATGGTGGAAACACCATCCAGTAATGTGCAAACATCTCTTCCTGACCCTGCTCAAATGTTTGTCCCAATTTTTGTTCCGTGAATTCACACTGCTGCTGCTGCTGCTAAGTCGCTTCAGTCGTGTCCGACTCTGTGCGACCCCATAGATGGCAGCCCACCAGGCTCCCCTGTCCCTGGGATTCTCCAGGCAAGGACACTGGAGTGGGTTGCCATTTCCTTCTCCAATGCATGAAAGTGAAAAGTGAAAGTCAAGTTGCTCAGTTGTGTCCAACTCTTAGCGACCCCATGGACTGAAGCCTACAAGGCTCCTCTGTCCATGGGATTTTCCAGGCAAGAGTACTGGAGTGGGGTGCCATTGCCTTCTTCTAGTAGCTTGAATTTGGCAACAGAAGAGGTGTTTACATCAGGGAAATCAGTGAATGCTACAAATCAGGGCTTCCTTCCTCCAAGGCCTCCTGAGTCGATTATTAACAATTTATCAGCACATCACTGTTCAAGGTCCCTCGGCTGTCTTTTGGCAGTTTCATCACCTTGAGCACAAGGATCCACTGCTGAAAGAATGACCCAAGCCCAGAAACTCACCACTCAAAGGAGACACAGGCCCCTTAGCACCAGCCTGCAGTTCCACCTCTGACCCACAGGGGACAGGCTTCACACACCAGAGAGACCCTGACTCTACTTACCTCGCTTTTCACCAGTTTGGGGAGCGCTGGCGTCAGAAGGCTTATGACCTTGTCAGCTAAGCACTTCAGCAGGAAGGAGAGCCTTTGAGGGAGGAGAAGAGGATAGAGATGAGGTGGGTCAAGGATGGTCCCCTCTCCCCTGTGTTACAGAAGGCGAGACCAAGTCCAGGGAAGGAAGGAACTTGCCCAAGGCACAGGGCCTCTTAGAGACAGGGCTGGGTGTAGCTCCTGAGCCTGGGGAAGATGGCGGCAGATAGTTCAAGGGACACGGGCTCTGGACACTGGAATGAAGGCAGTGGGCATTTCCCCCATTCTGCTAAGGAGGGATGGAGGGAGCATTGGCAGCCCACCAGGCTCCCCTGTCCCTGGGATTCTCCAGGCAAGGACACTGGAGTGGGTTGCCATTTCCTTCTCCAATGCATGAAAGTGAAAAGTGAAAGTCAAGTTGCTCAGTTGTGTCCAACTCTTAGCGACCCCATGGACTGAAGCCTACCAGGCTCCTCTGTCCATGGGATTTTCCAGGCAAGAGTACTGGAGTGGGGTGCCATTGCCTTCTTCTAGTAGCTTGAATTTGGCAACAGAAGAGGTGTTTACATCAGGGAAATCAGTGAATGCTACAAATCAGGGCTTCCTTCCTCCAAGGCCTCCTGAGTCGATTATTAACAATTTATCAGCACATCACTGTTCAAGGTCCCTCGGCTGTCTTTTGGCAGTTTCATCACCTTGAGCACAAGGATCCACTGCTGAAAGAATGACCCAAGCCCAGAAACTCACCACTCAAAGGAGACACAGGCCCCTTAGCACCAGCCTGCAGTTCCACCTCTGACCCACAGGGGACAGGCTTCACACACCAGAGAGACCCTGACTCTACTTACCTCGCTTTTCACCAGTTTGGGGAGCGCTGGCGTCAGAAGGCTTATGACCTTGTCAGCTAAGCACTTCAGCAGGAAGGAGAGCCTTTGAGGGAGGAGAAGAGGATAGAGATGAGGTGGGTCAAGGATGGTCCCCTCTCCCCTGTGTTACAGAAGCGAGACCAAGTCCAGGGAAGGAAGGAACTTGCCCAAGGCACAGGGCCTCTTAGAGACAGGGCTGGGTGTAGCTCCTGAGCCTGGGGAAGATGGCGGCAGATAGTTCAAGGGACACGGGCTCTGGACACTGGAATGAAGGCAGTGGGCATTTCCCCCATTCTGCTAAGGAGGGATGGAGGGAGCATCCTGTCTTTGAGCAGCTGTTGTGTGCCCTGCACTCAGCTGGGCACTTGAGGACACTGCCCAATCTCATCCTCTCACTATGGAGGTGAGGCATGGCCAGGTGACTTGTCCAGAATGTTGCCTGGACAGTGAGTGCGAGAGTTGCGTTATGCTCGTCTGACTCCATAGTTTAGACTCATGGCTGCACCCAAGCCTGCCAGTGGTGGTTTGGGGCCCAGAAAAGAGCCTCCTCTCCACTTTCAAATGTTTCTTCCAATTTCTGGCATGATGCCTAAAATCCCATCATTATTGCTTCACCCTTGAGCTCTCTTTAGTGTCACAGATTTCCTGAAAGGAGCCCCAGACCAGGAATCAGGAGGGAAAAGTCCCTTTCTTTCTGTGGGCCTCAGTGTTCTCCATCTGTAAAATGGGGCCAGGGCACTACCTGGCTTCCCTCTCAGGTGTGCAAGGGGCCTGGGGAGAGGTAGCAGCACTCACTTGTGCAGCAGGCTGATGCGCAGGCTCCCGCTGGTGTTGGAACACTCGCTGAGGACCAGGCGGGCGTGGTCCTTCTGTTTAGTCTCCACGTGGATGATGGCTTGGGCCTCCACCTCCACATGCAGCTCCACAACGGTCTTGAAAAGGGGCCTGGGAGTGGAGGAGCCCCAGGCTGTGAGCTCCAGCCTGGCCCGAGGCCGGATCAAGCCGCAGCTGTTGCCCACCTCTGCCTCCTGCCTCTTGCTCCTCCCTTCTCGGGCTCCATGCTGGGTTCTCCTCATCCCCTCATGTATATACCTCACTGTGTCCCAGCCTCAGTGTTTGGATCCCTCTTCTGATTTAAATCCTCTACGCATGCCAGCTTCCAAATTTATACCTAACTTCTTTCTCAAACGTCTTACTGGTGTCTCAGATTTAACATGTATATGGACAGAGGAGCCTGGCGAGCTATAGCCCATAGGGTCACAAAGAGTTGGATGCAACTAAGCAACTAACACACACAAACTGAGCTACGGATCCTTCTCCAACCCCTCTCCTCTCTTGGTCTCCCCTGCCTTGTTTTCTGGCCACTCCATACTGTCTTGACCCTTCAACCTCCCCACCACCCCAGCCCCACCCCGAGCCCTAATTGAATCCATCAGCAAATCATTCTCTTGCGTCCTCCAAGATATATTTTGAATCCAGCTTCTTCACACTACCTTCCTGCTCCTAAACCCTGGTCCACACTCTTATTGTCTCCTCCTGAGTTATTACACTAGCTTCTAGATAACCTCCCTGCCTCCACCCTTGCCCGCTCCCCCTCCAGCAGCCAGGAGGCTTCTTGAAGAATGTGAAATCACGTCACATCTCTCCTCTGCTCAGAGCCCTGCATGGCTCCTGTCTTCCTTGGTAATACCAAGTCCTCACCTTGGCCCACAGGCCCTGTACAATCTGACCTCCCACCAGGCTGTCCCCTCCCCTCCTTCCTTAGGCCACCCTGTGAACCATGCAACTGCACTCTTGCCTGAGAGCCTTTGCCCTTACTCTCCCCTCTGCTTGGAATTCTCTTTTCCTGCATGGAGGATGGGGGTGGGGAGAATGAGTGGAAGAAACTGTCTGTCTCGTGGTGCCTGACTCAGGGGATACTCACGTGTTGAAACCAGCCACCATGTCCAGGGGGACCTTGACATCAGCTGCCTGCCGTTGGCCAGGGGCTGCACCTGCAGCTGACGGATGCTGGCTGAGGTGACTTTAAGCCTGGGCGGGACACGGGAGGGTTGAGATTCATGCTTCATATTCGACTGAGCATCATCCCCAGACTGGTCCCCATCTTAGCTGTCCCCCAAAGTGTCTAGGTGGCAGCTGGACCCAAACTCTGTCTGCTGACTCCCCTCGGCATGGTCTTGCTCCCTTCCCCCTCCCACTGTCTGAAACATTTGCGTGGCTCCCCTCCTAATTCAGGAGATGAACCTGAGCTTCTGGGGCTGACCTGTAAGACCCTCTGTGCCCTGGCCCCTTTGACTTCTCCCTCTTGGCTTTGGGGTCTGAGCACCAGCCATTCTGACTCACCCCTACCCTTTGCCTCTGCCCAGGTCAGTCTCACTGCCCAAAATGCCATTTCTTCTCATCTCCTGGTAAGCATGGAGTCGTTGGCTCCTCTGTCCCCACCACTGAGAAACACTGCCTTTTCTCTTCATCCTCCCACCCCAGGCAATCTTCCTCTGGGGTCTTCCTTCTTAGGGTTTCTGGGTCCCTCTTATGGTTCTTGGTAACTACTCTGGGAGGCTCTGAAGGAGAGGCTTTTTTTGACCCATCCTTCACGGTCAGGCACAGAGTTGACACCAACTGATGCTGTTGACTGATCCATTGAGCATGCAAAGTGTGTCCTGGGCAGAAGAGTGGGCAAAGAGCCAGCTCCCAGCTCAGTTCTGCTCCACTTACCAGAGGATATGCTCCAGGATGGACTTCACCAGGCTGCCGGAAATGCCCTCGGACGGCTCCTCTGCCATGGCAGTGAGCAGTGGCAGCTGCTGCAGGGTGTTGCTAACGTTGCGATTCTTCAGATTCTGTGCCAGCACTGGAGACAGATCCCAGGGATCAGGGTCCAGCGGGAGGGGCGAGGAGGCGGGCTTGGTGGGGGCTCCCGGCTGGGAGGGGACATCACTCAGGGCTACTTGGACTGGGACATAAGCTGAGAGTAGGGATGGCTTATTTTGAGGATGATGGTCCGGATGGATCGTGTTCACATGGAGACTGTGGCTGGGCATGGGTGGAACCATTCCCACCTTGAACAATGCCAGCCTTCACCAGGAGTGCCGGCCAGGACACCTGGAACAGGGACCTACGTGTCTCTCACTATCTGCTGGCAAACACTCCGAGAGGCAGGGAGCTCCTAAGGCCTTGTTTGGGGCTGTTTTGCTGCTGAAATGAACTTGTTAATGATTCCCTGGCATCCACATTTCACAGACAGAGGAAGAGGGAGCCCTGGGTTCTGGTCCCTGCTGAATGTCTCCCCTGACGACTGGAGCCCATTTGGCTTGTGTGCAGAGCAGGTCAGAGTGCTGGAGAGCTGATGCTGAGAGCCGCATTGGAGAGCAGCCCTCAGCCAATGAATGACTGGTGGGAATTGGTGTATAAAGACCCTGCCTCCCTCCCTCCACCCCTGGGCAGGATGACTCCGGTGTGTGTCCCCCACCGTGTCCAAGAATCCCTGTGTGTTAGTGCCTCGCAGAGACCAAGCCAGCCTTTTTGCCTGCACTGTGACGATGGAGCTGGCCCCCATAAATAAGCCTCCTTTGCCAGCCAGCGCACTGTTCAGTACTGTCTGTTGAGGTTCTGGAAGGACATGGAGGAGGAATAAGAAGCTTGGCCCTGGCATGCTCCTCTTGCCCAGCTCCAGTGGTATCACCTCCCGAGACTTCGGGCTGGGAGTTGAGTGGATTTCCTTGGGCAGCCAGTGACCCCTGGCTCCCTTCTAGGTAGTTGCCAGAGACAGTTTCCCAGTGAATCAATGGTAGTCCCTCCTGCAGAAAATTCCACTGGCTCCCTAGCAGGCAGTTCTCTGTCATCTGACCACAGCCTGTCAACCAAGGACCAACTCTGATCTGAGACAGTTCAGGGAATTTCTCCACCATTCTAGGGGCTTTAACCTTCTCCCCCTATGAGTTCTGGGGGAGGATTCTCCCCACCAGGTTTTTTCTGTACTTGGATTTCAGCTCCCTGCTGCGTCCCACCCCTAAGGGATTCTTTGGCATTCTCTCTTTTTTTCTTCTTAGCTGGTTTCCCAGTGTTTCAGTTCTTGCCAATAATATCTGATACAAACCCATCTGTTGGGCTTACTGTGTAGTTTCTGCCTCTGACTGGCCCTGACTAATGCAGTTGCCCAGTAGGACTGAGCACCCGTTCCCAGTGATAACTGGCTTGCCTTTACCTGACTTGCTTCCCGCTCTCCTGCAGCTGTTGCCTGGGATCACCTCCAAAACCTCCCTTGCACACAGCTCCTCAACTCAGACTCTGCTGCTGGGGAACTTAAATGGCTGCCCCTCTCCAAGCTCCTTCTGGCTGAAATTCCATGTGCTTGCAACTCAGTGTGGGCCCAGAGCATATGTGCCTCCCCCAGGAGTGCCTGGAGTTCTCAGCTCCCCTTCCATCCTAGGGGATCCATCCTCTCTAGTGGATATATATATCCACAGGCTATAGTGTCTTCCAGCTTTGTAGGACCTGGCCCATGCACAGGGCCACAGCCCAGGCTCACTGTAACAGAAGGCTGGTCTCTGTGCTCCAGGTGGACCGTTTTTGGTGTCACAGCTGGGCCGAGGATGCTGCTAAATAGCTAGGAGGCCCAGGACAGCATTCCCCCTATAACAAAGAATTATTCGATCCCCAAAGTCAGCTGTGCTGAGGCTGAGAGGTTCAGCTGTAGAGGCCATTAAGCAGCTGCCACTTTCTGTCTTATTGGATGATCCTGACAAGCCGGGGAGTGGGGAGGCCTCTTGCAGAGGAGGAAGCCAAAGCTCAGGGAGCTGCCAGGGCCACAGAGCTGGAGCCTGATAAAGCTGTGCCTGGGGTGCAGGCAGCCAGACTCCCAGCTGAAGGTGCTGGCTTTGGAGACTAGTTGCATACTAGGTCTAACCCAGAGGAGGGGCTCTGGCAAGCAACAGGGTTTAGGCAAGAGCAGCTGGAGAGGCATTTGCATCGTCGCATGGGGTGGCCGCATACGGTGGCCGCATACTCCTCTGAGGGCTGTGGACCCCAAGTAGTAGATTTTAGAGTCATGGAATTTAAGAAAGGGATCTTGGAATCATACTTGAGATCATAGACCCTCCCAACCTTTGTAACTCACCTCGTCAAGTCTCACTCAAGACTTGGGATCCAACCATGCCTTGTATACGCCTAGTGATGAGGAACTCCCTCCCTCCCTTGGAGGGCTGCTCCACCTGACCCCTGCCTTACAGTGATAAGGCCTGGGTGGCCAAGACTTACTTTGCTTGATGACTTCTGTGCTGAGACTGAGAACCATAGGGGGGCTTAAGGCGGCTCCTACCAGGTTGGCTGCCAGCAAACCACAGAGGAAGGTGAAGGTCCACGGGTAGGCCATCTTCTTCGGGGTTGGCAGGTGGCACGTGGCAGAACCTAGGATGAGCACAGAAGGCTCTGTTAGCTGAGCAGAGAAGGCCCAGGCCAGGGCTGCCATACTTGGTGACCTGGGGTCATACAGTCCAGGAGAGGCTGTTCAGTGAGATGGTTAAAAGAGTAGGCTCTGAAGCCTGACTGAGTCTCTGTGTCCTTTGACAATCAACTTAACCTCTCTGTGCCTCAGTTTTCTCATCTGGAAAATAGGCATCATGGCTGCTACTTCACGGAGTTGAGATTAAATGAGATAATATCTAGAAAGCATTTAGCACCATGCCTTTTGCCTGGTGGGATTCCCAGGTGGTGCTAATGGTAAAGAATCTGCCTGCCAGGGCAGGCGATATAAAAGATTTGGGTTTGATCCCTGGGTCGGGAAGAAACCCTGGAGGAGGGCATGGCAACCCATTCTTGTCTGGAGAATCCCATGGACAGAGGAGCCTGGAGGGCTACAGACCACAGGGTCACAAAGAGTTGGACACAACAGAAGCAACTTAGCATGCAAGCATGCAAGGTGAGTACTTGGTAAATATTAGTTATTTTCTTACAGGACATCCACCCTCAGTGCTCAGGACAAAACATTTCTGCTTCTGTTTTTTTTCCCCACCCATCATTGTGCCACTTAAAGCCCTCAGCCTCAGCCAATTCCCTCCCTGGGTTTCCCCTCTTGCTCTCCGAAGTTCCAGTCATTCCAAGCTGCTTGAAGATCCCAGAACAAGCCTTGCTCTTTCCTCTCTGTGTCCTCGGCTCTTCCTGCTTCCTGCAATGCTGTCTTCCTTCCTTATCTGCCTGCTGAACTCCTGTTCATTCTTAAAAACTCCACTCACGTGTCCCTTTCTCTGTAGAGATTTCCTTCTCCTGGAACCCGAGAGCCTGGACCATACTTGCAGAAAGGTCACCCTGGGGGCTAGTGTGTGTCCAGGACAGGAAGTGAAGGCTGGAAGGAGATGAGCATTCAGGTAGGAGGCAAAGTGGTAGGAAAGTTGTTTTGCTTAATTCACGGGATCCCCTCGACCTGACTGTGAGCTCCAGGAGGACAGATTGGGTCTACTGCTCCCCTCTGAGTCCTCAGCACTCAGCATAGCACACAGTGCTTTAATAAGTATTTGCTGAATGAATGAATGGCCCTGGAGCCCTGGAAGAATGGGGGAGTGTGAGTTTCTTAGACTGAGGAGGTCTGGGCCATGGGAGCTGCTGTCAGTTCACAGCACCCTCGTTCCTGAGTCTTGGATGCCTGAAGGAGGAAGAGAAGTGTTGTGGGCTTGGGAGTCAGACAGACCCGAGTGGGAGGGCTGCCTCTACAACTTGCTGGGTGTTCTCAAGCAAGTGGCCTGTTCTCTTTGTCTGTTTCTTCGTCTATAAAATAAGGGATAATGATGATGATACTTACCTCGCAGGGTGGTTGGAAGGATTCAATGGGACCATCCCTTTGTGGCCTCGTATACCACAAGTGCCTGATGAGGGTTAGCTGTTATTCTGATAATGACAGTTATTGTCGCTAATTCTGGGGTTAGAAGGAGCCGCCTTGCAGTCAAAGCCAGAACACAGAGGGGACCCCCTCCCTGCACCTGCTCCTTTGTCCAGGAAACCCCCATCCCCACCCCACTGTCTTTTTGTTTCAAGTATCTTGACCCTGTTTTCCCTTCATTATTAACTCACACTGTTCTCTCTCCTCTCATCAGAAGCTCTCAGGGGGGGCAAGTGGATAGTTGCCTTCCCTCCTGTGGAAAATTGTCTTCTCTGCAAATCCAAGCACCGTATGCCCACCTGCCACATTGCCTCTCGCCTCCTGGCTTTTGCCTCTTTGAGTATGCTGTCCCCTTTGCATGAGATACCCTTCTTTCTTCCTTTGTCCAGCCAGTTTCTACTCATCTTCTCTACCAATATATCACCTCTTTCAGGAAGCCTTCCCTGACTGTCCTCTACCACCATGTCCCTGGGCTCTCCTCAAGCATAGCATGTTGGTCCATCCTGGGAGTATCTTGGGGTCCAGGACAGTCTGATAGTTTTGTCTTTAGAATCACCCCAGCCTAGGGCTGGCCATAGAGTAGCTGGTGTGCGTGGAGTGGTTAATGTCACTGGGATGAGGTCAGGGAGAGATGGGACCAGTCCAGTTTCCTCCTCATTGCTGTTTTGTCTTCTGGGTGAAAAAGCTGGACTCCTCTCTACCCCCAGCCTTGACCCTAACAGGGTCCTAGGGGACTGAGAGGGGCCTTATCCTGGGGTCAGGCCTCTCTCTTGCTCCTGACCTGACCCCAACAAGTGTCTCTAGCTCAGACCCTTCCTGGTGATGTAGGCCCTTCGCCCCTTCCCTACACATTTACCTGGACACACGGATGCCTCAGCCTGCTGCTCTTCTCACCTGGGCACTGGGTCTGGAAGCCCAGCCTTATATTCTGCACACCCTCTGCATTTGTACTGAGGTCTCCAAAGTAAATATTTGTGGCATCTGGTAAACCACAGAGCTGCTGGGAGGCAGACTTGGGACTCCAGTTTCCTGAGGTTTGGAGAAACAAGGATCCGGCTGACGTGAGGGATGAGGGTGGGGCACTGGGGCACATGGCAGGGGAGCTGGGCCAGACAGCATGTGGCCTGTGCAAAGGGCTCCCTGCCTTCTGGGCAGCCATTCCCGTGAACAGGGCCAATGATGACAGCAGGCACAGGGATGGGAACAGGGGCAGTGATGAGACCAGGGGCAGAGATTAGAAGAAGGGCAGAGATGAGAACAGGGGCAGAGATGAGAACAGGGGCAGAGATGAGAACAGGGGCAGAGATGAGAACAGGGGCAGAGATGAGAACAGGGGCAGGGACCAGACCAGGCACAGGGATGACACCAGGGGCAGAGATGAGAACAGGACCGGTAATGAGACCAGGGCAGTGATGAGACCAGAGGTGGTGATGAGACCAGGGGCAGAGATGAGAAGAGAGACAGAGATTAGAAGAGGGACAGTGATGAGACCAGGGGCAGTGATGAGAAGAGGGGCAGGGATGAGGAGGGGCAGGGATGAGAATAGAGGCAGAGATGAGACCAGGGGCACAGATGAGAGCAGGACCAGTGATGAGAAGAGGGGCAGGGATAAGAATAGGACCAATGATGAGAACAGGACCTTGATGAGACCAGGGGCAGGGATGACAACAGGACCATGATGAGACCAGGGGCAGGGATGATGTATTCAGCACCCACAACATAGAAGTTTCCACCCCAGGCTTCACATCAGTCCTATCAACAGAGTCTCATTCCCACCAGGGTCAGCATGGCTATCCTGACTTTGCCACAAAGGCACCAGCTTCACCAGCCAATAAATGGCAGAGCCACATTTAAACCAGAACTCGGACTTCAAAATCTATCTAGGGATGTCCTGGTGGAGGCAGGGGGCCCTGGGAGAGACTGAGTTCAGGTTCTGGTGCCACTATTTCCATGTTTGTGACTCAGAGCACATTCCTAACCTCTCTGAGTCTCTGTTTCTCATCTGTGAAATGGGAATAATGTCAGCACATGGGTCATATATCCCGGCACAGAGTAAGTGCTCAATAAGTGTGCACTTTTTGCTTTTGTATTACTATTATTTCTTATAGAAATAATATTCTTATAGAATAAGCCTTTGCAGAGGGGTTACAGTCATATTAACGAGGAGGATGGAAGGAAGAGCCTTGCCCATCCTTTATTTCTAAACACATTTTAGGATTTAGGAATACGTATATCAATGAATTAATTAACCCATGAGAGGAAGTTTGAATCTCATTTTTGCCACTTTGTTGTGTAACTGTGGGCAAGGTATTTCACCTCTCTGGGTCTCAGTGTCCTCATCTGTAAAATGGGGATAATGGTAACCCAGGCTGCTGAGAGTGTGAACTGAGTTGCGCGCTCACCCAGCACTCAGCCCAGGCTGAGTTATTCTGCAGCAATGAGCACTGTCTTTGCCTTGCCTGTGGCCTCAGCAGTCTCAGTGAATATTTGTGATTGAATGAATGAGGCTTTGTCTTGAACCAAGGGGACAAATGAACTGCTCTGCAGGATCCCTCTCGCCCACCACCTGGGATTGGCCTTGAGTGTACCCAGGGAGTCTGAGGCCCTGAGAAGTGAGTGACTTGCTCCAGGTCCACATTCAGCGCTTCCGGAGCTGGGACTTGAGTGTATTGTTTTGTCAGACCACACGCTCTTCACCACTACGCCACTCGTCCCCGGTGAGTCCAGGTTAGTGTTGGGAGGTAGGACTCAAACAGGGCCTGGGGAATCCTTGCTGCCCAGCTTCAGTCTAGAGGCCGGGGATGTGGTTCAGAGCTGGGAGCACTGGTACTGAATCCTGAGTCCTTGTGCAGGGGAACAAGAGGAGGGCTGCGAGGGCTGTGGGGACACCCAGTACATGGCTGGGCCCTGGTGGGGCTGCCCTCCCTGGAGATGAGAAGAAGAGGGCAAGAGTGTTTGCCCTCCTGCCATGTCTGAAACGGGCTCATGGCTCCAAACACCTAATGGTGAGAAGCTTCTGGGACCAGAGAGACATCCTAGAGGGAGTCTGCCATTTCCCCGGGCACATCTCCAGGGGGCAGAGGCCTCCTCCTGGGCTCTCCTGCTGGCCCTGCTGCTGCCCATGGACAATGGGCCTCTGTGGGAGGCCTGAGCCCAGTGACAGGGCCTAGGCCTCAACCAGCTCCTGCTTCCTGCCTCTCGGTCCAAACACACTCACTGGGGTCAGCAGAGGTGTGACGGTGCCTCTAAGTCTTGGCACACCTTGGAAGCCACAGGATATCATGGCCCTGCCCTCAATGCCACTCAGCTCCCTCCCCGCAGCCCCAACTGCTCAGGGCCTCTTTGTCCCAGCCTTTCCTCTTTTCAGCTCTTGGGCCTTTGTGCTGTGTCACTTCCCAGAATGCCTTGCCCAGCCCCTGAGAACTCCATCTGCCCTGTCTGCTGCAGGTGTCTGGAGTCCACCGGCTGTGGACCCAGCCCTGTTCCAGGCTCATCAGCTGTGTGGCTGGGGGAAAAAGGCTCCTCTCTGGGAGCTGCCACTTCCTCAGTTGTAAGATGGGGCTGTTTTGAGGGACACATAACAAAATGTGAAATGCTTAGACTGTCAGTGAAAGTGGAAGTGTTAATCGTTCAGTCTTGTTCGACTCTTTGCGACCCCCTGGCCTGTATCTTGCCAGGCTCTTCTGTCCATGGGATACTCAGGCAAGAATAGCAGAGGAGGTAGCCATTCCCTTCTTCAGGGGATCTTCCTGACTTAGCAATCAGACCAGGTCTCCTGCATTGCAGGCAGATTCTTTGCCGTCTGAGCCACCAGGGAAAGGCGATTATTATTATTGAAATATTAACACCATTGACCTTCAAGGCCCAGTTCAGAGGCAGTATCTGCTTCAAGCTGCCTGACTGCTGCCCATGGATGAGTGTCCTCCCCGGCGCTTCCTCAAGTCCCCAAGTCAAGTATCGCCAGAGGCGCCACACTTCCACAGAAGCAAGAGGAGGAGCCAGACCGCAGTGGAGCAGGCGGCCAGGGGCAGTAGCACTGCTCTTGGGTCCCTCCTGTGGGGGCTCCTGGCCCAGACTGAGGTGAGAAAGGAGTCGAGAGGGCGAAGGAGGCAGGTCTGTGAAGATGCTTCTCAGCAGACAGCTGGTCCCCTCCCCGACAGGCTCAGTGAGGCGAGCAGGGGTGTGTGCCCTAGTCCAGGCCTAGAGGGGTGCGACCCTGGACCTGGGACATGTGATGGTCAGGATCCTGTCTCATTTCTGAGGGAAACAGGCTGAGGAGCTGTCGTCATCAGCTCAGGTGGGCAGTGGCATTTGAGAGGGAAAGATTACTGCTCTCTGCTCGCTAAGGACGTGGTCAAAGTGTGTATCTCTGTGTGTGCTTTTCCAAAGGCCTGGTGTGGACCCTGCAGGAGAGCGATCTGTCCTGGGGCTGATTTCAGTCCTTCCCATTCTCATCCTCTGGGCAGTGAGGAAGGGGTGCCAGAGAACCAGAAGCTGGGGTGGCATATAGGGGGGTCAGCGATTGGAGAAGCTCTGCCCTCCTCTGGCGCTGCGGCTTGAGAGGCCTGGCTGAAGGTGTGAAACACCCCCTTAAGGTGCCCATGAGACTCAACTCTAAACAGTTTCTGCCTCTTCAGGAAGCCATCTTGCAACAGTACCAATCCAGGTAACTCTCTCCTGCTTCCTGCCCTCTTCTCCCTGCCTGTGATCCATCCAGATGGAGCCAGAGAGGAAGAAAAGGTGAGTGTGTTCGTGTGTGTGTGTGTGTGAAAGAGAGAGAGAAAGGGGGAGAGAGAGAGAGAGAGAGAGAGAGAGAGAGAGACAGACAGACAGACAGACAGACAGAGACAGACAGACAGACAGACAGACAGACAGACAAACAGACAGACAGACAGAGACAGAGAGAGAGTGAGCGAGCTCCTTTCCCCTACCAAGCTGATACACAGAAACCTGGGTTAAGCGTGGGGAGAGAGTTTGCTGTTGCACCAGAGCTGTTCACTCCAGCACAGCAAAGACTATCTCTATTCTACGCATCACCAAAAGTAGGGGCCAGAAGGGAGAGAATAGTAGTGTTAACACGCCTATTTCCCAGGTGAGGAAGGTTCTTGGAGAAGGACAGTGACCTGCCCACGGCCTCACAGCTGTAACTGTGGAGTCAGGATCTGGACTCAGTTCTATCTGACTCAGGCAGGCCATTCTGCCCCTCTGTCCCAGCCCACCTCATCAGCCCAAGTGGGATGAAGGGCACCCTTTTCTTGGAAATCTGTGGAAAACCAGAAAGGGTCTCTGAGTATACACAGAAACCTGGGTTAAGCGTGGGGAGAGAGTTTGCTGTTGCACCAGAGCTGTTCACTCCAGCACAGCAAAGACTATCTCTATTCTACGCATCACCAAAAGTAGGGGCCAGAAGGGAGAGAATAGTAGTGTTAACACGCCTATTTCCCAGGTGAGGAAGGTTCTTGGAGAAGGACAGTGACCTGCCCACGGCCTCACAGCTGTAACTGTGGAGTCAGGATCTGGACTCAGTTCTATCTGACTCAGGCAGCCCATTCTGCCCCTCTGTCCCAGCCCACCTCATCAGCCCAAGTGGGATGAAGGGCACCCTTTTCTTGGAAATCTGTGGAAAACCAGAAAGGGTCTCTGAGAACATGGCAGGGTTAGACAGATGGAAATCAGGAGAACTGTGGACTTTTTCTGTCTCATCGGGCAAGAAGGAAGCCGTTTGAAAAGTTCACTCAGATGGGCTCAAGTCCACAATTTGAAAAGGCTCTTTGTTGGCACCAAAAATGCCACCAGAAACATTTCACCTCTTGTGCCAAGTCCTGTTGCATGGTAATAACTGCTCGAGATGTCCTCAAGTGTTGGAAGAAATTATAATGATTGATTAGCAATGTCTGCCGTGAGCAATATAGACGCTATATCCTCTCTCCATCCCACCTGCATCCTTGTTGAAGATTTTGCATTCCCTTGCAAAATGTCAGAGAGATAACTGAGTAGGGAGAAAATCTCTAGAAAACATAGAGTTTGCTAAGGCCTTTAGATAAATCAGTTCTTATCTCTGTGCCTTAGGCTCCCTAACTGTTAGATAAGGATATTGGACTCTTTGATGCTGTGGGTCAGGCTGGCTCTGATAACCTTTGCTTATAGCAGTGGGAGCTTGGTAAATATGCGGTGTGGAATGACCTTTTCTAGAGAGCAAATTTGTCCTTAGGAAGGATCATATCCATGACCCAGGGTGTGCGTAAGTTCTATCCGGGGAATTGCCCACTGATGTGGGCAAAATGGACCGTTAGTGTAACTGAGCAGCATCCTATGGGGCTTCCTGGGACAACTTTCCCTCTCCCACCCCTGCCTCCTCTCTGTAGAAAAACATTAGCCTCCTTCTTTGTGTTTCTAAGAATAAAGTTAATCAGAATAGCAAGAAAATGAAGAAACAAAGGAAAATGGTGAAGCAAGACCAAATAAGATTAGTTTAGCCATTATATGGCCTAGTTCCTTTAGTTCCTCCTCTAGAGCTATAGGTAATATCCTGAGCCATGTCATTTGATCTGTGTCCCAGATACTGAAACCCCTACCAGGTGGAAGAAGTTAACTATATGCTGCCCACAAGCATGTAGACCCTAGACCAGTTGGAACCAGGAGGTTGATGATGTTGACAAATAAACTGTTTGGATGCACACTGCAATATTATGTATCAAGTGACACCAGTTTAAATGTCTATCGACAGGGGATTTGTCAAATAAATTGTGGGCCACCAGGCAGCAGTCACAAAGCAAAATGGAGAAACTAATTAAAGACTTTTAGCAAGTGAAAGAGGAAATAACTTCTTCTGCTTTGTATAAAAATTTTTTTTCATCTAGAAAAAATACTGCAAGGAAATACACCCAAACAGAAACAATGCTTATTTCTTGGTGAACTTTACCATTATCTTTCTGTTTTCAGAATTAAACAAAGGTTACGCTGAATTCATATTTTGGATCAAAAAACAATCCCATGAAAATGAATAAATAAAGATTGGGTAGAGGACATGGAGGTGGGGGAAAGCTCATTCTTTTCCCAGAGCTGGCCCACAAGCCCCCACCAACTCAGGATTCCTGGGAAGCACTGTCAGGGACAAGGTTGATAGCTGGAACAAAAGTCCCTTCACTTTAGTCCCGGAACCACCAAGAAAGGAAAAAAAGAAATCTGTATTGGAACCTCATGGGTACAATCCCTCTTTTGTGGGGCAGGAATAGATTAAGATTCAATGCAAACAAAACTTGGCTAAACCAGACTTCAGATCTAAGAGGGACATTGCAGGAAGGTCAGATATGCCTTGTCCTTGTAGGACTCACAGTCAAGGGTGTGTGTGTGCGTGTGTCGGGAGGTCTTAACAGGGACAGAAAGGACAGGTCACATGAGGGTCAAAGCAGGGAGAGAGCTAAAGACTGTGATTTCTCATTAATGAGGTAGCATGGGATTAGGTGTTGGTCAGGTTGGCCTTGGTAAGCAAGTGCTCTAAGAAAGAGAAATCCAGGCAGAGCTACTGGGCTGAAACTGCAATAAACCTCTGCTTTCCTGGATGTGCTGTGATGGAGGTCGGCACAGGGGTGTTAGCAGGGCCAGACAAGCAATACAAAGGCCAGAGTGTGGGACTCAGGCAAAAGGTGTCAGGTGATAGAGCATGTAGCTTGGTCCACACCTGTCTTGAGTATGACAGTTTCCAACAGCCTGGAGAGGGTGCCCTGCTTGTTTGGGGAGAGTAATAGTTGAGAAGGCTTCATGGAACAGGTGACTTTTTGTCTGGGCTGGTGAGTTGGAGAAGCTGACGCGGAGAGTTAAGAGAAGAGCACCTTCCAAGTGGAAGGACAAAGAAAGGAGCTGGGTTTTGGAGAGTGAGTCTGGGGCTTGTCTGTCTCTTCCTCTGGAGGAAGAGGACAAAGAAGGGTTTCTTGACATAAGAGAAGCCATTTTGGCTTAAGCCATTTTATGATCTAAACTTGGCCACAGTGCTTGCCAGAAATCAGTGATTTCAAGGGAAGTGAGTGCATGTAGGAACAAAGGAAAAGCTGTCAAGAAACAATAGCTCAGTGACAAAACAGAGTCCAATTTCCTCCTTGTGGGATATACCTAACAATCTCATACAGTCTTTGAGTTCTGCAGGAACTCAGGCCCCCACTCAGGCGTGGATGGAATGATGATGTTGGCCCTCCTGACTTCAGTCAACTAAAGCTTGGACTCTGAAGACCTTGGCCCCAAGTCTATGCTGAATTCACCTCTGCTCAAGCCCTTCACGAATATACATGTACCCTTTGCTTTAACTTGCCCAGTTTTGCTGTTCAGGGAGACACTTCTTTGTGAAAAAAGCCCAGTGTTTTTGTTGGCTGCAAGTAGCAAGTCCTTACTTCTGATCTTTGGCTCAACACCCACCAAGCATTGCAACCAGTTTTTGGGTAACATATGAGTGGGCTTGGGCCATTTCCATAGGAAACAAGACCCAGGGTTGGAGGTGGATGATGGGAACTGAGCAGTAGCAGGGCGGGGGTCCTCGTAGCCCCTTGGCTCACCCCAGAAAGCCGCAGGCTGCAATGGAGCATCCCTCAGGCAGAAGGAGAGTGTGGTCTGGCCTCCTAAACCAAGCCCGCGGAATGCTGATCATCTGAATTCTGTGACGCCAGTTCTCCCAGGGCCTCTGTCTGTATCTCTCACACAGACTGGCTTCTCTATGTCTTTATCTCTTTCTTCTTGTCTCCCTCTGTCTCTCTCTGTCCATCTCTCGGGGGCCACATTAGAGGCCCCCGGAGGGACCTAGGGGGAGCTCTGTGGAGAGCACAGATGACCCTCTGCTGTCAGAAAGGGCTTGGGCCCTGCCCTCGTCACTGAGGTCACCCAGCAGCGGGTGACTTTGGCTCAGCTGTGGATGTGGGAATGGAACCACACAGACACATAAGCCCTTCCCAGGCCTGTTCTAAGCACTTATTAACTCACTTAACACTCAAAATGTTAGGAGAACCACTGATGAAAGCCTCTGCCCACCCCCACACATCCTGGCCAAGCACAACAGTAATCACTTTACTATTACTAACCACAGTAGTAACCATGAGCTATCATACAACAGGAGGTCCTGGTAAGGAATATGGAACGAACCACACCAACCAGAACTTGGGAAATGTCAAAAGGACAAAGGAGATATCAGTCCATATGTCCTACCAGCCTTTCAGCATCCTTCTCACTGGAATCCATCTTAGCTGAGTGAAGTGCATGGCCAGGAAAGACCCCGAATCAGAATGACTGGGCAGAGACAGGTCGTGAGTTGTCTCATTACTGTAAAGCCTGAGACTGGCCACGTGGTAGAGTAGTTGTCCTGAGTTCTCTTAGCCCTCCCACCGCCCCCCGCCCTCTGCTCAGGCACCC
This sequence comes from Madoqua kirkii, assembly GCA_006408675.1. Lineage (NCBI taxonomy): Eukaryota > Metazoa > Chordata > Mammalia > Artiodactyla > Bovidae > Madoqua > Madoqua kirkii. The sequence continues at coordinate 2,221 of SJYC01040470.1, read as the reverse complement.
TTCCCAATAAAATCTCATGCTTGGTCAGGATGTGCGTCTCCTCAGACAATTCATTGTTGAGTATGAGATGAGAGCCCACTCTCAGGCCCTGAAGGAGGCCCTCTTCCTGCAACAGATGGCGACTCTGGTGGGATCTCTTCTTTGCCACGACTGACATCCCGATCACTTGGGGTACTTGGGAACAAGCTTGTCTGACAGTGGACCAGACCCAGCGGTCACTACCTGGGACCCTTTGTCCCTGGTCTCCTCCTATTACAGATGGCTGGTCAGAGTGCCCTGACCCTGACTGGGTAAGGAACAAGAGATTCTGTTGACCTCTTTCCCTCTCCTCTTTTCAGCTCCTCCTATCCTACCCTTTTTTCTTCTGCCTTTATCCTGAATGCAGGAGTCTGGTTGAGGGGTCTCAGCCTGATCCGAGGGTCAGAGCCTGATCACCTCTGGTGGGCAGAGAACTCAGATTCTGATCTCATATCTGGTTTCTGATTTCTGTTAGGGTGGAGTTCCTGACCTTCCTTCCTGGAAACCCAAGGGAAAGTCCTGTAATATCTGAGCACTGCAGGTGGCAGGAGACGTCTGTAAGGTCATCTCTTTTGTCCCTTCTCCTTACCCACTTCTTTCAACCTGCCTTTCTTCCCTCTCTTTGAAATCTTTGAAGATCTGAGCTATTTCCATTTACTCTCAGTGCTCAGATCTGGAGTTCTGTATCTCTGTAGGAGGTTTTCTGAGAGATTCTAATTTTGTATTTAAGGGACTGTGTGATGAGGATGGTTTTGCCTACTTGTGCCTCATGTTAATACTTTGTGTTGTGTGTTGTGATCTGTGATGGCCATTTTGCCTTGTGAAATGGGAAATTCTGGTTCTGTTCCACGGCAAAGCTGTCTTCAGTGAATTCTGTCTGACTGGAAATATTTTAGCCGTGAGCCTATGACTAAGAAAGAGATGACATTTTATACAACATTATGTGGCCATGATATTGTTTAGATTCCAGAGAAACTTGGTTTAGGTAAAACTCTTGAAAATTCCCAAATGAGTTATTTTTGCCTATAAAAGGCAAGCTTGATAAAAATGTCTTTTCAGAATTCTGACCTTGGAACAAGTCCTACTAGGAGAACTTGATTTTCTCTCCCTGTGCCTTGAGGCCTGGAGATGGAAATGGCAACCCACTGCAATATTCCTGCCTGGAAAATTCCATGGACAGAGGAGCCTGCTGGGCTACAGTCCATGGGGCTGCAGAGACGGACGTGACTGAGGTCCTGAAACCAGGGCTCTCAGGAACACTTATCTGGACCATCTCTAGTTCCTAAGACTGAGGGAAAAAAATATAACAAGGAAGAAGCCTTTTAACAGGTTATGTATTCCAACTGTTGCTTATAAACTAGTGAGCTTTATGTTATCATTTCTGATCCATGAGAAAGTTTAGAAAGTGAAGCTACGAGGTCTCACATTGTGCCTGTCTTTATGTTTATGTGCGCATTATCTTTGACTTTACTTTTGGAGGGTATTATCAAAGCTAATTTGTCAATGAGCTCTATTTAATTGGCTTAAAGAAATTAAGTGCTTACATAAATTCTGCAAAGTACAGAAGGTAACTGGTCAGAATTTGTTTCAGATTCATGCAAACATTTAGTATTAAATTAATATCTGGAATTAATGTATAAATTTGTTGATCTAATGAAAATAGACATTTTTACAGTCATCAACATTAAGTGTCATACTTTTACTGGGCCTAGGTTTAATAAAAATTTAAGGTTTTATTATATCTGTTGCAAATTTGTCAGCAAGAAAAATAACTTGGTATGATGAAATTTTGTAAGTGAATTAAATGCAAATGAGATAAGAGATTTTAGGTAAACCCTATAGGAATAATTATGTTTTAAGAATACCTATCTAAAAATAGTCTCTAGATTTTGGTAACTTGAGATTCCAGTGTTGTGACCTTTTAAGTCGTCTGGTCTGTATTTGTCTTTCACATTTTTATTGTTTCCTTGACTAACTATTGTTCACAGTGATTTTTGATCCTGTCTGACTGAATTTTGTCAAGGAAAATGTCGAAAAGGTTTCATTTTGATATTTTCTTGACAAAACTTCCTAAAGAAAATTCTAATGAAGTCCTTTTGAGCTCTAGCTAACTTTGGGATTCTTCAAAGGGCTCCAGAAATACCCCAAAGAGAGATATTAAACAAATTAGGTTCATGTGGTGTGTTAAAGTACATGGGAAGTA
>SJYC01040469.1:0-38865 GCA_006408675.1 Madoqua kirkii | reverse complement strand
GGTTCCCATCCAGAATTTCACTGAAGTGGAAGAACATGCGAGCATCACGATCCACACACTTGATGAAACCAAAACCACCTCTCATGGCAGCAATTACACCTATCTCTCTGGCTTCATTAGTGAACTGAAATGTATTTGATAGAACGTCTATGTTGGTTGCTCGTTCTAATTTGTCAGGACGGTCTGTTGAAATATTAAACCTAACATGGTCACCCTCCAGCAGGGTCACCTTGGATTTTGTCTTTGTCTCCAAAGGGAAGTTCTTTAAGAATCACAAAATCAACTTTGATGTGTCCTGGCAATGGGTCATTCTGGTTTTTACTGGGTACTTTGGGGATAACTTTGGTTATAGTTCCTTCAAAATGTTCAATGCTGATATCTTCAAAAATGACTGTTCCTTGAGGCAATAGTCTGACATCTGTTGCAACTTCTTTACCATTTCGGGCCTTGATTGTGAATTCCACGTCATCTCCAAGCTGTAAGGATTCTAACTCACTCTTAAATTCACTATAGTGAAAGAATATCTCCTTTACAATATCGCCTCTTTCAATAAAGCCAAAGGCCTCTTTCAGGGTACAAACTACTCCCTGATAGCGAGCTTGTTTCTTTTTCAAGAGCATAATAGTACGAGCACTTACAGCATCAGTAAGTTTATTGTTATCAATTACAAAGTTTATTTTATCTCCAGTTTCCAGCTGAACATTCCCTTCAACATCTTCAGGGGTGTAAGTCAGATAAAACACTTCCCCATTATGTTTGTAGCATACACAGCACACACACCTTGTCCATTAATTCGTTCTTCAGGGAGGATTTCTTGTTTTATCTTCACCAGTTTAACAGCAATGGGTTTCCCAGTCCGCCGGTCAGATGATACTTCAAATTCAACATCATCTCCTACTTTTAAGTCCTTCAGGTTGCCATTATACTGTGAACAGTGGAAGAAAAGTCTAGCTTGACATTCTGAACACTGAATAAATCCGTAAGAGGTTAGCAGTTTTTCAATAACCCCAGTTTCATGCAGTGCTGCTGAAGTACCCTTGGGGTACTCATTATGTCCATTGTTGTGGAGAAGGTTTGGATCAAAGCTCATCTCGCAGTGATAATCAAACATTGCCCTTTCAGTAGTATTTGCCGATTCTCCTTTTTCAGCAGATGTTTCAAAGAATGAAAGTTGCTAGTATTGAAAAAAAAAAAGAGCGAGAGAAAACGATCTATCAAGCTAATAAAGAATACAACTGCTGCTGCACCGGGCAGTCTCTCAGCACAGTACTGAAGGAAACCAAGATGATTTGCAGCGAGGGGAAGTGCTCGTGGGGAAGTGCTCTGTCAAAGCTGTTGAGCAGGCACAAACTTCTTGTTTGAGATCAAGTGTTGTGTCTTCAACTTAAGTGTACTCTTCTTTGGTCTTGTTGGTTGTTTCAAGGTTTGTTCCTTGCCTGATGGGAACTGGAAGCAGCAGTTTCAGGTGGTAAAGTTTGTTTTGGTACACTTCATACCCAACAGCTCAGCACCCCCTCTCTAGCACCGCCATAAGCAGCACGGCCCGGTATGTAGCTGGTGTTATTAATATAGATATCCTAGAAATTATATGGAGTTTCTAAAATTCTGATATGTCTTGGTAAAATATTATCAATTGTAATTCTAATTATTATCTGCAAGTGTTGTATGTTATAGCAGTAGCCAAGTTTCTTTGTCAGTTGCATTGTAATCTATTTTTTTTTTTCACTGTGGGTTTTAAATCTTTTTGTCATTCATAGACACAGTTTCACTCTAAACTTTTTGCAAAAATGCTCCCTCCTCAAAAAGATTTGTAGAAAGAATTTTTGGATAAATACAAGTTTCTGACTATCATACCATAATGCTGAGAAAAAGAAAGAAAGTGTAAGTTGCTTAGTCACGTCCCACTCTTTGCAACCCCTGGACTACAGTCCATGGAACTCTTCAGGCCAGAATATTGTAGTGGGTAGCCTTTCCCTTCTCCAGGGGATTCCCAACCCAAGGATTGAACTGGGATTTCCTGCATTGCAGGTGGATTCTTTACCAGCTGAACCACAAGGGAAAGCCCACTATAAAGCTGAACTATGAAACTGAAGAAATCTAATGGGAAACCTGCGTGCATGCATGCTAAGTTGATTCTGTCGTGTCCCACTCTTTGCAACCCTGCAGACTGCAGCCTTCCAGGCACCTCTGTCTGTGGGATTCTCCAGGCAAGAATACTGGAGTGGGTTGCCATGCCCTCCTCCAGAGGATCTTCCCGACCCAGGGATTGAACCCGCGTCTTTTATGTCTCCTACATTGGCAGACGGGTTCTTTACTGCTAGCGCCACCTAGGAAGCCCTGATGGGAAACCTGACGGCTTCATAAATCTATTAACAAAAAGGATCAGTTACATACGATTGAGTGAACTGGTGAATATGGTTATAATTTTTATGGTTTCCATCTGAAAAATTATTGGTTTGATCTGTGTTTTCCAGGTGTAAGGAAAACCTTCCTCTCAAACTCATTATGACTTAACGTCACTTGGTAAATTATATCTTTGAAAACAGAATTGAAACACTTACCTTTTCTATCTCTCTGATCCTTACAGAGACTGGAAACTTTTAGGTTCCCAGCAGTTTTATAGGATAAATTAGGAACGCTAACTCACTAACAGGTACAGAAATCTCAAGATGTTGGCGACCTTGAAAAGGGAGAAATTCACCTTGACCTGTCAGGTGATATCTGTGACAAGCTCTCGGCATGACTTTCCTAGCCCTGAGAAGTCTTGTAAAAGTTCAGTCTGAAACTCTATAAAAGTTTCATCAAAGCAAAATAGGCATATATTATCAATTATAGTTTATATAAATCATCAGGCCAAGTTTATTGAGACCAGGCTTATTTTGCAAACAGATTAGTCTTAATTTGGCTATATTTGGTAAAACCTGAAAACTGAAACTGTTTGTTGCTCAGTCATGTCTGACTCTTTGTGATCCCATGAGCTGTAGCCTGCCAGGCTCCTCTGTCCATGGGATTTCCCGGGCAAGAATACTGGAGTGGGCTACCAGTTCCTTCTCCAGGGGGTCTTCCTGACCCAGGGATCGAACCCTAGTCCCCTGCATTGTGGGCAGATTCCTTACTGTCTGAGCCACCAGAGAAGCCTGGTACTTTGGTAAAAATGAGGTTAATTATAGAGATAAAACAGATTATGTTTCAGTGGATATTAAATTCCAGTTCCGTTAACAGAGGTCTGTATTCTAAACTCACCTTAAAACAATGCTCAAACAGAGGAGAAACTACACTCCTACCAGCGTAAGAAGAAGACAACATCGGAAGTAGATAGCTAGCTCAAGATCCTCGACCTGACTCATATCATTATTTATAATGTTTTCTTGACTTCTTGAACTTTGCCTATGAATCAAATGTTTTTCTACCATGGGCACGATCCAATGCTATGTTTAAAAATCAATCGAATTTTAGGTTTGTGACCAGTTACAGCACTTCTCAGTTACCTTGGTGGATTTCTCCACTCTAAGGCTCTAACTGGTTGGCTTTTAGGAAATATATTTTAAAAGAAAAAAGCTATAGTCCTGTTCAAGACACTATTTATATTACTAGGTAGAGTTCCCTCACCTGGCAAACTAATAATGCCTGCTCTGATCCTTGCCATAAACATGAATTTTCCTCTATGCTCAAGCTCAGTCGGAATAACAGGCAAAATTGAGCTTGGAATAAAAGGAAGAAAACCTCCCATAATTATGGGATGGGTTTATGTACAGTATGGTAATTTAAGTTTAAAGGCTTCTCTATATTGGGAACAGTTAAATCATACTAAGGATAATCAGTCTAGTAAACTAGAAAACTGGGCTGGGTGCCTTATGGACAGTGCCAATACATAATTTCCCCTAAAGATAAGGACTGGTACAGAACAGACCAAGTCAGAGACCTGAGATATACTGGGTTGTACCTAGTGGAAGTTCTTGACTTATATTCTTACTTATGACCTTACTAATACTGCTTGCTATATTATTTTTTTATATTGCCTGTTTTATGAAATTGTTTCTTTAATTACCAAATGTATGACTAAACCTCTGATAAAGTGATGATATAGTCCTGTATGAGATCAATGATTATAATAGTGTAACTCTAGATATGGGAAGAGGCAACAGGGGGAATATTTTCCTGGACATAAGGGACCAGTAAGACAGATAGTCCAGAGACCTTTGGATACTGTTAATAAGACCTAGTCCAGATTTTTGGCCACTGCTGATAAGACCTAGCACTTGAGTGGCCTATTACTGAAACTTTTGCCAGACCTGGGAATGAACATTCCTAGCATCATGGGATGAAATGGTCATGAACTGCTCCTTGTGCCATGGTTGTATTCACGACCTCGAAGGGGCCCTGCCAACTGCAAACTGGCACTTGCTGTCAGTCTCTGCAAGAATTAGGTCAGTGGCCGCTGACCTTCAACATAACTTGAAAGGAGTTCAGGGTGGAGATCAGGAATGAAACAACTTGTGCTCTGGGAAAAACTGGCAGAACAGGCCTCTAGATAGTTAGGCACTTTCAGAAAATGATTTTTAAGAGCCCAGACTCTTGTATCTTCTCATATATAGAAAAAGCACCAAAATCATTAACTGTGGGTGACATCTGCTTCGGCCATTAAGGAGAGAAATAAAGCTGAAAGGAAAAATGGAGTAGCTGTGGTTCAGATGTCCAAGGTAATACTAGGTGGCATTATAGACTCAACTTTAGACAAGTCCTTGAATTAGGAAGAACTTGAGTTTTCTGAGCTGTGTCAGACTTGGGATGCCACCAGCCACTGTCAAAACAATGTCTGCTGGCAGTTGGGAGCTGTAGTTATGGTTTCAAGGTATCCTCTTATAACTATTAAATTTTTAGGAAGTGAAATTGTTTTAGATCAGATATTAGGAGAAAAAGGAGATGTGTAGTGGTCAATGGCTGAAGTTATGTATATATTAATACCACACTGGAAGTTAAAATCTACTTAGATAAAAGTTCTAGTTATCACTTCTCCTCCAACTACTAATTGAGTTTGTTACACTAAAGCAGAGGACCAAGGAATTGAAGTTTTAATCATATGAGACTCAGATCCATGGCCTGGAACTCAGAAATAGGTCCAATTCAATGCCTGTTCTCCAAATTGAGGCAGGACTATGCCCATTTTGGCAGAAGGGGCCAGAGATGTCGTTACCCAGTTCCCTGAATTGAGACTGAGCAGGACTCTGTGGGCCTCTGGGGAACAGAGACCAAAAATAAAGGCAAACTTGGGATGCTGGAAGTGTACCACCAGAGCACCATGAGGCTTTAACGGTTTCAGCCAGCCTGGGAACTGGATGCCCTCCATCCACACACCGCACACACACTCCTTGTATAAATCTCTCCTTGTTTGGCTTTTATAGTCTAGGAACAGCCCTACCACCTCTGAGGGCTCGCTACCTGCCAGATACAGCCTCCACTGCAAGGTCATTGCTATTCCTGCCATTGTTGTTGTTGTTTAGTGGCTAAATCATGTCTGACTCTTTGTGACCCCATGGACCATAGCCCATCAGACTCCTCTGTTCATGGGGTTTCCCAGGCAAGAATACTGGAGTGCGTTGTCATTTCCTTCTCCAGGGGATCTTGCCAACCCAGGGATCAAGCCCTAGTCTCCTGCATTGGCAGGTGGGGTCCTTACCATGGAGCCACCAGGGAAGCTCTCCCCATGGTACATAAGGAAATAAGGTACACAAAGGTGGGAAGACTGGCTCAAGTTCACACAGCTTTGGGGACACGATGGCAGGATTGGAACTCCAGTTCATCTGACTCTGAAACCTGTGCGCTCAACCTTCCAGCCGTCATCTCCTGTGCTTTGTGTACCGCCTTCCCTTGCCTGCCACAGCTGCATTTACATTTTGCATTATCTGCCCGCCCTTGAGAGTGCTATTTACTCAGCACGCATTTTGGTAAATGGAATCAGTTTCAAACTTAAATACATTTGATTTTCCACTTCTAACAGAAAATTGTATAACACTACCAAAAGTGAAAGAACAATATTGCTTCTCAGAAAAAAAGGTGACAGCAAGATTATAGTGATGAGATAATGGCTATAATTAAGATAAGATAAAGTCTATAATTAAGCCTAGTGAGCACTTATGCACCCTTGTTTGAGTTAGCCCATTTAAGCCCACTCTAATGCCTGGAGTTGGGCACTGTTTTATCCTTATTTTGTGGATGATCCCCCTTCAGAGAGGTGACATACTTTTTCTAAAGCCACAGTGAGCCACAGCTTGAGTTGTGGGGTTCTAGCTGGGAGTGTCACCCGCTCAAGGCACCTGGGTGGCAGGAGAACAGGCAGTGGTTGGAGAGGCTTTCAAGACATACCTGAACTCTGCGGAGGACGGAAAAAGAGCAGAAGGGGAATCCCCTTTCCCACTCCCCCCGATGGTGTGGGAGGCAGCCCGGCTTCTGGAAAACCTGCACCAAACTCTCTGTCATGCACCAAGAAGGCGAGGAGCTCTTTCTGAGTGTGACTGACCTGGAGGACAAATCTCTTACCGTGTGGATGGCTGTGTCCCCTGGCACTGGTGGAGGCTCCAAAACCCAGACCGAGTGAGTTCTCAAATCTCTTTGCGTCTTTTCTGAACTTGGCACCTCCCTGGCCTGTGAATGTCTTTCTTTGAGCTTATCTCGACTTCCTGGAGGCTGGAAGGAGAGCACAGGGACCCATCTGGCACCTCCCTCGAAGTCACCCCTTGGAGGTTCCTGTGTTCACTCGGTCACCCGGTCCTCCAGGAGAGGAGAAAGAGGGAGTTAGTGGGTGACTCAGGAGACCCACCTGGGATTTGGGGGCATCACAGGGCCTCTTTTCAACGTTCCCCTTTGTGTTGGGAAGGGCCGTTCAGGACGCTCTCCTGCCCATCATCTCTGCACTTTCAGGATCTGCAGCTCCTGGGAGAGGTCATTCTGGGCTTTCATGGGGCCCTGACTTCTGGCCTGTTTTCAGTCATTTCTCACCTTCCTGGTCGCCTCTGGAGTCTCCCCCAAATGGTGTCTCTGGCCTCCCTCCTCTCCATGCCACTGCCAGGCCTCAACTCAGGCCTCATCAATTCTTCCCTGAGGCAACTGCAGTCAGTCTGGTCTGGCCCCCTCATAACTCCTCTCTGCAGTATAGCCAGAGACCTAGTGTTTTCTTAAGAAAGTTAAACACAGAGCAGTTAGTTTTACATATAACACTACATGTTACCGCCTAAATTCTGCCCATCCATATTTGCTTGATGCATTTCAGACTAAATTGCAGATGTGAGTACCCTTCCCACCAAGTCCTCAGCATGTGTGGTGACCTGGAATTCAACCTTGCTTGCAGCTGGGCTCTCAGCTTGAAGGAGGCCAAGGTGTACCTGTTTCCTGTTGTCTGGCACCTGGAATTCAACATGGGCTGCCTCCTCTATGATGTTTAGGTTCACCCCAATGAGATTAAAGTCATGTGCCCATGAGAAAGTGGGGGCCACATCTGCCCTGGCCTCCCGATTGGCTCCCTGGGTCTCCAAAAAAGTTTGGTGATGACATTGCCAAGGCAACTGGGGAACAAAAGGGTCTGAGGCTTACAGTGGAACTGACCATTCAGAACACACAGGTTCAAACATCACAGCCCTCAAGGAACCATGCAGGGACAGAAAGGAGCAGAAAAACATTAAGCACTTTGGAAATATCATTTTTGATAAGGCTGTCGACATTGCCTGATAGATGCACACTGGTCTTTAGCTGGAGAACTCTCTGGAACCACTGAAGTGATCCTGGAGGCTGTCCAGTCAGTGGGCTGCAGTGGAAAAACTTTCAGTACACAGTGAGAAGCACAGATCTTAAGAGTTCATTTGCTGAGATTTGACAAATATGTACACCTGTGTAACCCAAACCTGTATCAAAATACAGAATTTCGCCATCCCCTTAGAAAGTTCCCTTTCACCACTTTCCCATCAATTTCACACCCTCTGACCCATAGGGGGAGTGGGTTCTCATTTTTTCTTACCGTAAATTGGGTTTGTCTGTACTTGGTTTTCATATAAACAGAACACACTGTACGTACCCGGCTACACCTGACTTCTTTCACTCAATATACAATGATCTTATTTACTTATTCTTTTATGTGCTTATTGTTTGCTCTCCTCCCCCGTCACTGGACAAGGAGCTCATGAGAACTGCAACTTGGTCCTGCCCACGGAATCGCCCCCAGCACATTGCCACACTATGCGGCGCCGAGTAGGGGCTCAGTATGCGCTGGCTGAAAGTGCAGCAGTGGTTGCCAGTGCCGGCACTCTTTTTTTTCTTTTTTAAAAGTCTTTAAGAAAATCAAGTATAAAAATGATACACAGAGCGGACTTCCCTGATGGTCCCATGGCTGACTCCATGTTTCCAATGCAGGGTGTGTGGGTTCAGTCCCTGGTTGGGGGAACTAAGATCCTGCATGCTGCACAGTGTGGCCGAAAAAAACAACAACACAAACCAACTCATAAAATAAAATAAAATAAAATAAAATAAAATAAAATAAAATAAAAAAATGGCTTTATAAAAAAGAGATGTATGCTAGGGTAAAGGTATAACAAAATAATTTTAAAATGATACATACATACATACACAAAGATTTGTACATTTCATTTGATATACATTTTACCTTAAAGTTAAAAAACTTGCACAACTACTGAACTCTAGTCAGTGAGATGTCTCCTGGAGTGTTTAAAGACATAGTGGACTGCAGTCTGCAATTTACTTTGAAATGCATAAAAAATAAGATGGAAGGATGGATAGACCTTTATGTGATAGGGCAAGTATGGAAGATTGTTAATTATAGAATCTAGGTGCAGGTATATGGGGGTTTACTGTAATTATTTGCAATTTCCTGTATGCATAAATATGTTTATAGTAAAATGTTGGGGGAAAGTCATACATGCATAGGATAAAAGTGTCACCGACACAGAAGGATGTTGAGTGAAGTCCAGGTGCACAGTTTCCTCATTCCAACCACTTTGCTCCCTTGGAGTTTCATTCATTGTAGATACTTCCTGGTCTGTCCTTCCAGAAAGGACTTATCCTTTTGCAACAGTTGTAGAAGGATCAACCTGCTCTGTGTTCTGCACCTTGTTCCCTCACCCATCATTAATGTGTCTTGGAGGTTTTCCCCACATCAGTACACATAGTTTGAGTTTTTCATTTCACAGGCTGTATCATACCATAAACTTTCCCCCTTGTCTCCAATAGTGAGCATCTCATGCAAATGAATTCACACCCTTTTCAGTGCCAGATGGTACCTTGAGCCGGTCCTCCCACAGCTCTGATCATCTGCTATGAGAGGGAGTGGAAAAGCACAGCACAGAGTTGTTCCACTCTCAGGCACAGGGACTGGCCTTTCCCAACCTTGTATTAGTCCATCATCTGTGGCGGGCTGTCCCCCAAGGGGGTGGGACCCATCCTGTTGGCTGAAAGCTGTTCTCTACAGAAGGGGGAGCTGTGAGGCTGTGAGGGGTGGGGGGAGAGTGCCACATCTGTAGCCCACTCCTTTCACTGCTTGGGCCGACTTGCTATTCATATTAACTTTGCTCTCTGTGGGCTCAGCCACTCCAGAATTCTAGGTGATATGGACTGAACTGTGTCTCCCTAAATTCATATGTTGTAGCCCTAACCGCCCAATGCCTCAGACTGTGACTATATTTGGAGACAGAGCCTTCACCGAGGTGATCAAATTAAAATGAAGTCGTTAGGATGGGCCCTACTCCAGCTGGCTGGTATCCTAATAAGAAAAGATCACACCAGAGGCGAGGTTGCGTGGAGGAGCCACCACGTGAAGAAGCAACAAGAGGCAGGACACCTGTGAGCCAAGGAGAGAGCCCCAGAGGAAACCAGCCCTGCCGGGACCCTGATCTTCGATGTCCAGCCTCCAAACTGTGAGAAAATACATTTCTGTAGTATTTTCTTATGGCTGCCCTACAAAACTGATGCAGTCATAATTCATGGGAAGTTTCCAAACTATTAATAATTGGAGTCCATAGTATTGCAGCGGATCATAAGGCCTCAGCCGAAACTCAAAATGCTGTCTGTTCTCAGTTGTCCAAATCCTCAGCACTTCTGCTGGGCCAAGAGGCTGGTTGGTCACCTGAATGGACGGTACCACATCAGGCACTCAGTGCTGGTCCTTGTTGGTGGCAGGTCATACATACCTTCGGTGGCAGTTACTAAAGCTGCTTTTGCATTCCCAATCTCTTTATTTCTTCCAGGTCCAAGATTAAATTATTAAGGCATTTTCCTCAGCCCACAAAACAGTGACCATCTGGCCATTTCTCTCTTTTCTCAATTGGATGACCATGTGTGCAGCCTGAAGTCTGCCCACTTCAGGATTCCTTTTCATTCTCATCTTTCAGGGTCACTCCTGAGTGAGCAGAGCTATAGTGAAACAGTATCTGTTTCCAGTTTACACCAACCTCTTAAAGGACCATGCTCAGATTTTTTTCTCCTCCATCACTGGTCACGTAGCCATAGGTGTGAACCAAGAGAGAAGTGGGAGGGCAAAAACACTAGTAGGTGACACGTGACACAGGAGATGGATGTCTGGCCTCACGCTCAACTTATTCTTGCAGCTCATTTTTGCCCCCTGGACCTTAAACTCAAGCTAGATGTGCTACTTCTACCTGATGTTGGATGGCTATAGGGCCTGCCCGACCTTACGACTTGCTGGATAACTGGGCCTAGTGCATGATGGGAAGCTCTGGCCTCACGGTCACTTAATGACCCAGTGAGGAGCTGTGTTTTCTAATGGTGTACAGTTCTCTGCTGAAGATGGCGTGGGGTTTGTCAAACACGCCACATGGCATCTTTATCTATCACAGATACTTCTGGTACCATGGGTTCTGTCTCATCATATGGCTCAAACAAGTGCTGCTTGAACTGTAGCCTGAAGCTGCTGCAGAGCCCTTGACTGCTCTGGGCTCAACTCAAAACTTGCACAGAGTTGATGCTGAATAAATATTCCCCTCTCTGGGGGAGTGGAGTATAGCGGGGAGATACAAATGCAAATGCCACTAGGGGAAATTTTCCAGAAAAAAAAAAATACAGAAAGCCCAGTTAAATTTGGACTTCAGCTCACAAATGAATAATTCATAGTTTAAGAATGTTTCATGCAATGCTGGGGACATACACACAAAATATTCATTGTTTATCTGAAATTCAAACTCAGCTAGGTGTCCGGTATTTTTATTGGTAGATCAGGCACCCTGCTTTTAGGGCCAAGCATCTAATAGCATAAGACAATTTGGTATGCTGGGGGTGGGGGAATAGGTGAATGCATTTGCAATCAGTACCTAATAGGAGAATAATCAGTAAAAATGAAAATGTGCCGATTTCGCTGGAGGATAGTGAGTCTGTAATCCCTGGCAAAGAGCTTGAGCTCTAGAGTTTGACTTCTGGAATCTGAAACCTGAATCTGCTGCTCAGTCTGGATGACCTAGGTCATAGAGTCCTCATCTCTGGGTGAGGATTAAATACGATTTTGCCTTTAAAGTGTTTAGTAAGGTGCCAGGCTCACCATTAAGTGAAAGTGAAAGTAAGTAAGTCACTCAGTCGTGTCCGACTCTTTGCGATCCCGTGGACTGTAGTCTACCAGGCTCCTCCTGAGACTACCAGGCTCCTCCTGAGACTACCAGGCTCCTCCGTCCATGGGATTTTCCAGGCAAGAGTACTGGAGTGGGTTGCCATTTCCTTCTCTAGAGGATCTTCCGGATCCAGGGATCGAACCCAGGTCTCCTGCATTGCAGGCAGATGCTCTACCCTCTGAGCCATCGGGTCACCATTACTGCCAAATAAATGTTCATTTTCAAGATGACTGCTGGGTTGCCATGCAACAGCTCTCTCTAGTGGTCACAGGGCTATGCGAAAGTGCTGGCTAGTGCCCTGGAGGTCTACTTGGCTTCTGGCTATCCAGAAGCTTGGCTTTCTAGGCATCAAGAGACTGGTCCTCCATTAGAGGATCTGAGGATCTGATCCCCAGATTCCAATCATTCACATGTCACCTCCACGATTTCTGCCCCAAACCAGCCACCATTACCTTATTACTCAGTATTCCTCCTTTCAATTGTCTATTTTTAAATAAAATCTATTGTAATAGGAAACTTCGCAATTTTCAGTTAAAAGTCCCAGCATCATCAACTTTCAGAAATAGAACGTAACCACAAAGTAGATATAAGTGAAACAGAAAAATGTGAAATTTTATGGAAAAATATGGTGAGAATTGGAGGATCTCACTTTCTCGCTCTCTCGATTGTAGCCAATTCACCCAAAGCAGTCAAGACAGACTAGCTCCCAAGTGAGACTTTCTTCACTCTGCAGTCACAAGAAGTGAAAAAGAAGAAACAGAGAACAAAAAAGTTTCCCCGTTGGGATTTCATGCTCTGTCTGAAGTCATCTCACAAACCATCAACGCTGGAGGAGACAGAGAGGGCAGAACAGTTAAAACTGTGCCCTTTATCTCCACTTCAGTCAGAGTATTTCTACTTTTATCTGATTTGAATGTAGTGGGAAGGAAAAGCTGCTTTTAGACAAACAGTCAAAATAACACTAACACAAAATCCAAACTGGATTGCAGCCACTTCCGCCTTATTGGGAGGCTCAAGATTTTAACTAGGGAGCAAAGTCTCATTTGCTTAGGAAAACATGCTTCTGAGCCTTTGGCCATTGAGTGCAATGCCCAGGGAAGCATCTGGAATGGAGAGGGGGACAGTGGTTTTTAAAACATGTCCACAAATTCTTTGATGTGCCCTTCAAAGAGGGGACTGATTCTCCTTTTGGGGGTGGAATGGATTTAGTGACACACTTCTAATGAAAAGAAGATAGTAGAAGGTGACAATGTGTGACTTTTAGAATGAGGTCATAAAAGATTCTGGGGTTTCTCTCTTTCTTTTTCTCAGATCGCTTGCTCTGGGAGAGGTCAACTGTCATGCTGAGAGGACACTCAAGCAGACCAATGGAGAGATCTGAGAGGCAAAGTACTGAGGGCAGATTTAGCCCTGGTTAAGTCTTTGGAAGACGCAGTCCTGGAAAACATTTTAATTGCAACTTCGTGGGAGACTCTGAGCCAGAACCACCTAGCTGTTTCTATATTCCTGACCGACAGAAACTGTGATAGAATAAATGTTTATGGTGTTAAGCCAAAAAGTTTTGGGGTACTTTGTTACACAGCAATAGATAATTAATACAAGGGGAAACTAGGCGAGCCAGGCATTTAGCTGCAGCAAAAATAAAACTCCCCTGGGGAGAGAGTTATCTTCTGAAACAAGGCCTCAAATGCTAAAAGTCTCCCATTTCATAGCTTAGAAGACCGATTCCCAGAGAGGAGGGTCCATGCAGTGAGCTCTGCTCTGCTGCGTTGCAGCTAAAGCCCAAGAGGGCTATGGGGCTTCGACTGGTCTTGGCTACTTTGCATTCAGGGTCACATGCCAGTAGGGGTGGGGTCTGAACCAGTGTTCCGTCTCTGGCTGTTGCTCCACTGCCTTATCAGCTGCCCAGGTTCTCAACTGTGTCCCTAAGAGGAGTAGGAACCCTCCCTGCACCCTTGCATCTTTTAAAAAAATACTCATTTATTTATTTCTGGCTGTGGTGGGTCTTCGGGGCTGCGAGGGCCCTTCTCTAGTTGTGGCATATGGGGTCTCCTCTCTAGCTGGCGTGGTGGGCTTCTCACTGCGGTGGCTTCTCTGTGTTGCAGAGCATGGCTCCAGGGCACATGGCTTCAGTAGCTGTGGGGCGCGGGCTCAGCAGGTGGGCTCTTGGGCTCTAGAGCACAGGCTCAGTAGTTGTGGTGCATGGGACTAGTTGTTCTGTGGCGTGTAGACTCTTCCCAGACCAGGGATCGAACCCATGTCTCCTGTATTGGCAGGTGGAGGTCATAGGACAAACTGCCATATCAAAATCTGGAGAGACAGATGAATCCATACAGTTATAGTCAAGAAGAGCTTACCTGAAGCAGAGGCTGCCGGAGCCCATAACTTGTAGGAACATTAATGTATAATCAGGCCTGCAGCCAAAATTAATGGCAGCTAAATATCTTAGATTACATTTATAAAATAACTGTAATAGTGTGATTCTAGGTATGGGAAGAGACAATAAAGGAAATATCTCCTGGATTCTGTTTGGTTAAAAGGTTAAAAAAAAAAGTAATTATGACAAGTTCCTTAAAACTTGAATGTGGGCTAGCTTGAGAGTCCACAAGACTCCCAGGGATCCAGTCTTAAGGCCTGTGTACCATTTTGACAAATGTCCTTAGGTAAAAGACAGTTCATATTGACTGGCTGAACTCTGAGCCAGGTCATGTCAAGACAGCCTTGGGAATGGGCTCATCCAGGAAACTAATGGATCGAATAATGACAGTTCTCTGGGAATAAGGCTTTGAAGTTGTTCGACCAGTCCCCTTCTGCTGGCCTCCAGCGGTTGCCAGGCTACTGGTTTTCACCAAGATTATGGGATTTTTAGTTTTCAAGTCTACTGTGGAACTGAAAAGTGGGAGATAGATAAGATAAAATGTCACAAATTTTCAGCATTTTTTATTGAATAAACACCTCCGCCCCACCCAGATGCTGCAAGTCTTTTATTAATTTTAAGAGTTCTGAAAAAATTGGTTCTGACAGTTTTTTCCAGTTTTCTGATTGCTTTAGATAGGAGACAATTTTGGAAGTCTTTAACCTGCCATTGCCATTGCCACTGACATCCTTGTGGAGAGTTTTAAAAAAATGTAAAAATGTCACTATTAAAAGTCGTAAAATGTGCTCTGACTAACCAGGTCACTTGGCAGACTGTCTTGTATCCAGGGGAATGTTAGACTGGTTAATTAGAAATTGAAATTGTTAGGGGAGAGAAAAGACCCACTGGTGAGCTATAGGAAGAAGTCCAGGGAGCAGTGGGGAGAAAATAGTAACCAGAGATGGGCAGTGGATGTGCGTCTAGGCAGGAATACAGTTTGGTGCCAGGTCAGAGGGCAGCACGGTCAGTGCTGATGGTCCCCCACGTGTGTGTGTGTATGTGTGTGTGTGTGTGCGCGCGCGCTTGCTCATCTTTATCCACCTTGATTCTTGGGGCTTCAGCCCTGGGAGACTCTCAGTCCTGACCAGGAAGGACATGCCTGGCTTCTCTCCAAGTCAGGTCCTGATTGATGGTTTCTAGTCTGGAAGGTCCTTTCTGTATTTCAGGTCATTCATAGTCATAACAATCAATTCAGCTGCTTACAGAATTTAACTATTCATCCTGAGCTCGAAGATATTCTACGTCTGTGAGTGTGGAAAATACTTTCCCTTTTAAATCCTCGTCAGAAGAAATATATTGGTTTCCTATAATAAACCTTCTTGCAGTTCTGAATGACTGGACTGTCCTCCTCAGATGCCATATTGGTTGGTGGCACTAGAAAGTGGAGACTGTGGTGGGTCCAGACATGATGGCAGACATTTGGCAGGGGTTGAGAAACACCAGCCTGAATCTTCTAATTCTCACAAAGTTAGTGGGGTCTCCCAATATCTATGATGTTTCAGTTCTTGATTTGCCTTTCTGTCATTCTGTGACCTTGTACAAGTCATTCATATACAATAACCCAGGGCCTCCTCTATGGAGTGAAAAGGTGGGGGTGGTCCTCTTTTATTTGAGATCTTCTAAGGACACGACTGAGCGACTTCACTTTCACATTTCACTTTCATGCATTGGAGAAGGAAATGGCAATCCACTCCAGTGTCCTTGCCTGGAGAATCCCAGGGACGGGGAAGCCTGGTGGGCTGCCGTCTATGGGGTCGCACAGAGTCGGACACAACTGAAGCGACTTAGCAGCAGCAGAAGCAGCAGCAGCAAGGACCCCAAATAAGGAGAGCATGTTTATTTTTTATTTGAGAGGACGGTGTTCTTTAGCCTAGATAGCCCTTCTTCTTCCTTCTTGCTTCCAGTTTTTCATAAATCTTACCTGGATTTACAGTTTTAACTTCCTTATATCCCATTTTCTTCTCAGGCCCTTAAAATCAGACTTCTTCTGAAAATATGATTCTCACTCAGGTCATCAATAATCCTTTCATATGCAGCTCCTCTGACCCCTCTCTGTGCTTGACTTCCCCAAGCCTTTCAGCAATGAACATTTTGGTCTAGTTTGTCCTTCCTCCTACACTTCCTTCCTGTCATCTTTATCATCCTTTTGTTGAAAAAGCAGAGAGGAGGCTAGTATTGACTGGAGGCAAATACACAAAAGAACAGTGCTAGACGACTGGTTCCATCAGATCCCCGGATGGCTTCCTTGGGGTCTCCCAGGCACTTTCATGCAGCGTGGCTCCAGCTAAAGGCATGATCTTCCTGCTGCAATCAACTCATCGCCCCCATATTTCTGGTTACCTTTGGGATTCCCCACCTGAGACACAGACGGGAATCTCACCTGCTCCCCCACCTCTACCCTTCTAGGTCCACTTCCTGAACATCTCTCTAATCTGTCATTTTCATTTCTTGTGAAATGTCTTGTGTACCATCACCTTTGCCTGGAGAGTTACATTTATCCAACCCCTCGTGACACATCCTAAGAACCCCAGAGCAGTCGTTCTGAAATCCATGCTCATCTGAACATCCTTCTGTCCTGTCTAAGACCATTAAGATCTTCAATGTAAGGTTCAAACTCTATTCTACAGCTCCAGTCACGCAGGCCAGGACTCCTTCCCACCTGTGAGCCCTCCAGTGATGGTGAAGATGACAATATCTTATGCAGGGAAAGGGCAGTTTTATTTGGTGATGAACGAGGGATGACACATGCTTGGTGGGAAAGCAAAGAGAGAAGTTTCCTTGGTGAGAAGGCTGCTCTGGTCTCCAAACATGGCTGTGTCACTGTCCAGGACATGGGTCAGCCTTCTGTAAGCCCTTGGGCCAGGCAGTGAATCCAGCCTCAGGAAGTGGTTCTGTTGAGAGAAGACCCCAGACAAAATGGAGACTCAAGGTCCTTGAGTGTCTAGATGGTATTGGCCCATGATCAACCCTGCCCTCCAGAGGGTGGGGAGGAGGCTGAGACCCTGGAGCTGAGGGTCTTGTCTCCAGCCACCAGGGGAGCCCAGACCCAGAGTCAGGAGCTCCTTGTGCATGTGCTTGAATGAGTGTGTGTCTGTGTGTCCATGTGTGTTTGTGTGTGGCGTGTTTGCATATGTGAGCATAAAGGTGCACATGTGCTGATGTGAGGTTGTGTGCATCTGTGTGTCTTTCTGAGTAATCATGGTGTGTCTGGGCACTTTGTGTGTGTGTGTGTGTGTGTGTGTCCTTGACTGTGTGTGCTTCCCTTTGTATCTGTATTGTGGTGCCACTTGTGTCTCTCCATCACTGTCAACCTTTCTGCAGACTTCTCTCTGCATCTCGGTGTTTGCCTATATGGCTGTTTGTCTTTCTTTTTGGATGGCACTGTCCAAAGCCCCCTGCTGTCCTCACCAGGAGGAGAACAGCCGACCACCCTCCAAATCCTGAGGCGTGTGGAGCAATACTCACCAGCTCAGCAGAGGCCAGGTCCGTTCCTGGAAGTCTTAGAGTTTGATGACAAATTTTAGCCCGTGGATCAGTGCATCTGGAAAATGAAAAAAAAAAAAAAAAGAAAAGAAAAAAAAAAACGGACCAGAGGGAAGGAGCCCAGGGATCTTCATGGTCCCCAGGGGCCTGGGAAAAGGGAACTCTGAGGTTCATCCATTCTCAGGCAGGGCTTGAAGGAGACTGTGTCTCCTTCATCAACCAGCCCAGCTATTCTTAAGTTATGGCTGATGTGGGGAGATAGGCAAGGTCTATGTCTCAAAATGATCCTGATAACTCAAGGCAAAAAAAAGAACTCTAAAATGGGAAGAGCTGAGGGTGGAGGGCCCTAACTGTCCAAAGTGTTCGGGGACAGAGCTCCCTGGGGAAAAGCCCTGCTCCTGCAGAGGGGAGAGAGGACTTGGAAGCTGGTCATGTCTGACTCTTTTGTGACCCCCTGGATCATAGCCCACTAGGCTCCTCTGTCCATGGGATTTTGCAGACAAGAATACCAGAGTGAGTAGCCGTTTCCTTCTCCAGGGGGTTTTCCTGACTCAGGGTGGGTACTTACTGGCAATGGAATGTAGCAGAGTGACGTCCAAGTGGCTGAGAACTGCATTGACCAGGGGGCACACCTGAGACAGGGTGGAGAGAAGCATTAGGCACCTTGGGAGATATGGGCAGCAGCCGCATCCCGAGTATGGCTTCTCTGGGGAGATCTTCTGTCATTTGTCTGTGTCTGAGAGTGATTCTAGGCAATCCCACAGATGGACCCTCACATGTCCACATTGGGCAGGTGGAGATGATGAAGGGAGGGATAAGGTGTCCAAGCACAGAGTGAGTGGCTGTTCACTCTGTGATCTGGCATCTGTTTCTGAACAGGGTGGACTGCTCTGGGAGGGGTGGGTTTCTGGTCATAGGAGATTCTGAGCATAGGCTGGGTGGGCCTTGTCTGCAGCCATGGTGGGGGTGGACTGGAAGCTTCTTGGGGCAGGAACCCATCTGTTTCGGCTGTAGTGTAGAGTGCCTGGCCCAGAGCTGAAACCAATCAGTACATTTTGAAGGATAGGAAGAAGAAATATGGACAGATGGATCAATGGACAGATAGATTGATAGATGGAATTTACTTATCAAACTGAGTGACTCAAAAGAGCTCACCCCAGGGGCTTCTTTTAGCCTGAGAAGTCCTAAGATCCAAGGACCAGGAGGCCGCACTTTAACTCTACTTACCTTGCCCTGAACCAGCTCAGGAAGGACGTTATTCAAGATGCCAGTGAGGTTGTCAACAAGGTTTTGAATGGGGAGGGGGCCCAATCTGAAAGAGAAAAGCATGGAGAGTGCAGGTGCCTGGGGCTGGCATGGAGAAGCGTGGGTATGTGCCCACTGCAGCCGCAGTACTGATAAGAGACCCTGGTCTTGTGCCTCTGCACCCACGTGCATCCATAACAAGGCACCCATCCAAAGGAAGTGACACCCTGCACGCAGTGTACACACTAGGCACATGTAGAAGAAACAGCACACAGTAGGTGTTCAAGCAGGCTTTGTAGAATCCATACAGGAATGAACAGTGCTTAGTATGCAGTTGTCATGAAGATTCAATGAGATGGTACATGTATCACAAGTGTGTTCAATAAATGTTGGGGGTGACTCCTGTATTTTATACCTGCCTCCCTCTCCCTTTCAAAAGCAACTGAAATAATTACCCTTGTGGGCTCCATAGCTATTTTACTCTTTACTGGGGCAAAGCATGTTCACATTTATTATTTTTGAGGATTCTCTCAATAATGCCAATATAGCTCCATATTACAATTATCTGAGTAAGCTGAGATTCGAGTTGGGTAAGAACTGTTCAAGTTCACACAGGGAGGCCTCCATCTCTTGCCATACCCTTCAGCTATATGGGGCTTGAACTCAAATTTCTTGCTGCCTAATCTAGCATAAAATTGGTCAGCCTGGCTTAAGAAGGGATAGTGATCATTTACTTATTCATCTGTCTATCTGCCCATCCATCCATCATCTCACCCTTCCACCCTCCCACTCACCCATTTTCCCATTATTCTATCTTTCCAAGCATTTATCCATCATTGCATCGTATTGTCTCAACAGGAACAGCCACCCCACTGGCCTCACCCATCAAGCAGGGAGATTTGCAGGCTGCCAGGGGAGTGAGTGCAGTCTCCAACAACCAGGTGGACACGCTTCTGCTCATCTGTCACAGCTAAGAGTTCCACGGTGATGTTTAGCTTCACAGCCAGCTTCAACAGACTCCCCACCAAGGGCCTGCAGAGGAGACAGTCCGCTGTAGCTGAGCTTCCATGTCCCAAGGCAGAGGAGGTTTTCTTCTGGACAGAAATGCCAGTCTCGCCTCATTCCATCTTGCCCACAACTGTACTCGTCTCCATTCTCAGTAGGCTCAAAGAGGCAAAGTGAGTCTCCTTAGGGACTCAAGTTTGCTTAGCATAGCAGCAAATGAGCTGATGTTGGAGGCTCAGGTCTTTTGGACGACTCCACCAGCTTTTTTTCTTGCTTACCACTCACGATCATCAGAGTCTCCTTTGGTGAGCCATCCTCCCATCCCCACTTGGAGTCCACTCACGGTTTCACATTGAGGATCATGCCCAGGGGGATGGTGACATAGAGACGATGGCCATCAGGGCTCTGCACAAGGCCAAGTTCCAGCAGCTGAGGGTTAGTGATCTTCAGACTGCCCAGGGAGAAACACTGGCATGAGAAACATTAACTCCTCTAGTCCTAAACTTAGAAACCACATGTAATCCCACCAGGAGCATCTCAGAGGTGGAGCTACCCATAAGGTGGGATGGAGGAGATATCAGGGGAGTCTTGCAACAATAGCCACGTGAGTTCTGAGTCTTGCATCAGCTTTTCCCATCCTCTGCACTGGGTCAGATCCCCCTGCTCACCTTAGGTCTATGAGGTTTTCCAAGATAAGAAACTGTGTCTGGGTTATGTTTGCATCCTGTATGCCAGCTCAGAGCCTTGCAAAGAAAGGCGCTATTTTATATTGGCTGAGTTTGTGGACTGATGGGCAGGTGGGTGGATGAATATGTGGGTAGATGCATGGAAGAGAAAGTGGTTAGATGAAGGGCAGATGGTCAAGTGGATGTATGGGTGGGTAAGTGGATGATGTCAGGGCAACTGAAGTAAGTTCTTCACATTTAAGAACAGGGATCATGAATCTTGCTGAGCCCTTCAATGGCAGGTCAATCAATAAAGTTAATCATGAAGACAGAGGAGCAGGAAGCTGGGGAGAACTGAGAGAGGGGAAGTAAGCCTCTTCTCTGAGGCCTCTTCTTTTCTCTGAGCTCTTCTCTTCTCTGAGCTAGCCTCTGTGTCAGATGATTTGCATCTTCTCCAGTCCTCCTGACAGTTCTTCTCTGTGGGTACCATGATCTTCATTTTACAGATGGAGAAGCCAAGCCCAGAGAGACTGAGTGCCTTGCCCCAGGTCACCCAGCAAGTGCGTGATTTCTGTATCCATCACGCACTTGCTGGGTGACCTGGGGCAAGGCACTCAGTCTCTCTGGGCTTGGCTTCTCCATCTGTAAAATGAAGATCATGGTACCCACAGAGAAGAACTGTCAGGAGGACTGGAGAAGATGCAAATCATCTGACACAGAGGCTAGCTCAGAGAAGAGAAGAGCTCAGAGAAAAGAAGAGGCCTCAGAGAAGAGGCTTACTTCCCCTCTCTCAGTTCTCCCCAGCTTCCTGCTCCTCTGTCTTCATGATTAACTTTATTGATTGACCTGCCATTGAAGGGCTCAGCAAGATTCATGATCCCTGTTCTTAAATGTGGAGAACTTACTTCAGTTGCCCTGACATCATCCACTTACCCACCCATACATCCACTTGACCATCTGCCCTTCATCTAACCACTTTCTCTTCCATGCATCTACCCACATATTCATCCACCCACCTGCCCATCAGTCCACAAACTCAGCCAATATAAAATAGCGCCTTTCTTTGCAAGGCTCTGAGCTGGCATACAGGATGCAAACATAACCCAGACACAGTTTCTTATCTTGGAAAACCTCATAGACCTAAGGTGAGCAGGGGGATCTGACCCAGTGCAGAGGATGGGAAAAGCTGATGCAAGACTCAGAACTCACGTGGCTATTGTTGCAAGACTCCCCTGATATCTCCTCCATCCCACCTTATGGGTAGCTCCACCTCTGAGATGCTCCTGGTGGGATTACATGTGGTTTCTAAGTTTAGGACTAGAGGAGTTAATGTTTCTCATGCCAGTGTTTCTCCCTGGGCAGTCTGAAGATCACTAACCCTCAGCTGCTGGAACTTGGCCTTGTGCAGAGCCCTGATGGCCATCGTCTCTATGTCACCATCCCCCTGGGCATGATCCTCAATGTGAAACCGTGAGTGGACTCCAAGTGGGGATGGGAGGATGGCTCACCAAAGGAGACTCTGATGATCGTGAGTGGTAAGCAAGAAAAAAAGCTGGTGGAGTCTGTCCAAAAGACCTGAGCCTCCAACATCAGCTCATTTGCTGCTATGCTAAGCAAACTTGAGTCCCTAAGGAGACTCACTTTGCCTCTTTGAGCCTACTGAGAATGGAGACGAGTACAGTTGTGGGCAAGATGGAATGAGGCGAGACTGGCATTTCTGTCCAGAAGAAAACCTCCACACTCTTGCTCTCTGTTAATTGGATTGTTCCATGGACATCACATGATGATGTCACTGAGGAGAATAGCTTACACTTTCTTGCTTACCTCAAAAGCCATTGTGTTCACTAGTGAGGAGAGCAACTTAAGAAGGGATTCCACCGATGAAGAGAACAAAATTATCATGGTGGAGTGGAAGAAGCCTTGGCTTTAGACTTAAGTCAGTTAGAGTCAGAACCCGCACTCTGCGTCACTCTGGTGGGGTGGGCACAGGCCCCTTTCTGTGCCTCCACTTTTCTATGAAACTAGGCATTATTAAATTGACCTCAGAGGACTATGGTGAGGGTTACAGACGACGCTGGAGATCTAAGCTGCGCTTCGGGACTGGGAGCAATGGCTGGTTCAGGAGAGCCGCTGCTCCCTGCCAGACTGTGAGGGGGTCTCAGCCTGAGTCCTGGCCTCACGTTCTGATGGCCCTGCTCCCTCCTCCAAGGCCACTATCTGGGGCTGGCTGGTCTCCAGTGGGAGATCTCTGATGGGGCCCAAGGCCCTGTTTCAGGGCTACTCACTCAATGATGTTGTTCAGGAGAGGGGTGAGTGAAGTCACTTTCCCAAGCAGGCCCCCCAGCAGGCCACTGGGAGCATTCCCTCTGGTCTTCAGGATGTCCAAGAGCGGAAGGTTTTCGAGAATCCCCAACAGACCCTCAGAGAGCAGGCCATTGCTGAGAGCTGGAAATGGGTGTGGGGTGCTTGGGGGTCAGATCTGACAATTATGGCTCCTCAGTCCTTGCCCCCCTTTAGCCCCCTTCCCAACCATTAGATGATTGCACCCACACACCCACACACACCTGGAAGAAGTTGTCACAGACTCTTACTTACCACCTGTCAAGCTTCCAGCAAGATCTGTGGGACTCGAGGCCAGGGCTGGAGTCACAGCCAAGGGCAGTTTCTGGTCCAGGGGCACGGGCAGGGCTGGAGTCAGAGCAAGGGCAGTTTCTCATCCAGGGGCACGGGCAGGGCTTCCAGCAGGGCCGTGGTCTGGGCCAGCAGCCCACAGAGGACAACGAGGCTCCCGATTTGAAACATCCTCTCACTCAGTATCTGTGGAAAGACCCACTGTGGCGCAGATGCTAGAGAGGAACCCGTCCACTGCCTACCCCTGCCCCAGCACACCAGGGAGTGAACAGCAACAGCTGAGGCATTTGCTCTGAGCCAGATGTCAGGCTGAGTGCTCCACAGTGACTGATTTCATCTTTACCCTTAAGATGCGGAATTGCATTGCACCAGTGAGGCAACAGGGGTCTAGTGAGTTTAGGTAACTTTCCCCAAGGTCACAAGTACACACTGGGGATAGGATTTAAAGATAGCTCTCTCTGCCCCGGGGGCCTCTGTTTAAATTAAGTGACGATCAGATTTACTTTCCAGTTGGGCTTGCTTACAATGTACTGAATGAGACAAAGCAAATTAAAAGGCTTAAATGTGCTAGTGGCTGAGGAACTCGACTGCTTTGTCACCATCTTCCTTTAAGTCCTCTGGTCTGCGTGTAGCCTGTGATGCTTTGTGGAAGCCCTTGCAAATCACAAGACTATCAAGGGTGGCAGGGCTATCGCTACCAACTCATTCATACCAGAGCTGGGAAATCCTGGGAACCATCCAAAGTCCTCATTCCACAAGGACAAGAGGATCAGAGAGGGGTAGTGATTTTCCCAAGGTCAAACAGCAAGCTAATGGCAGAACTGCTGTTAGAGAAAGGTGTCCCTCTCACTCCAACTCTCCACTGCCACCAATATACACACTATCTCATCTATGTCTTTCTCTTTTCCCTCAAGATGACCCGGACAAACTTTCTGGGCGACCTCTGACATCTGCCTTCCTTTTGCACCAGTCCCCTTCCCAGATGCCACCATCCTTCTCCAGGGCCCTTTTGGTAGTCAGTAAAGGTGTGGAGAGCTGAAACTGGCTCCCACACTCTGGAGACACTTGGCTGCTTTGGGCAAAATCCCATCAACTGGCTGATTTGGCCAAAGAGCTGTCATTGTTGCTGCCATAGGAATCGAAAGGGCCTTTTGGTCCAAAGAGCCAGTTGTGGCTTCCTTGAGAGGTGAACTTGGCTTGGGGCCTCTGAATCTCTTTTTGGCAACAGATCTTTTATGGCTCCAATGGAAGCTAGGGACCTTGGTCCCAGCAAAATGCACCAAAATGTAAAAAATTGGGTGGGTTAGCTGATTTGGCCAAAGAGCTATCATTGTTGCTGCCATAGGAATCGAAAGGCCTTTTGGTCCAAAGAGCCAGTTGTGGCTTCCTTGAGAGGTGAACTTGGCTTGGGGCCTCTGAATCTCTTTTTGGCAACAGATCTTTTATGGCTCCAATGGAAGCTAGGGACCTTGGTCCCAGCAAAATGCACCAAAATGTAAAAAATTGGGTGGGTTGTAGGAGGCTGCTGGACCATGGTCTGGATGCACAATGGGGCAAGTGTGTACACTGAGCAATGCACAATGGTAAACTCAAGACAAAATTCTGTAGAGACTGGGATTTAGGGCAGGAGGAGCACGCCCATGAGAGATCCCTAGCTCACGTGGAATTCGAGCAGTGTACCTACAGCCACATGCTCCCTATCACCATCAAATAGCCTGCTGCCAAAAGTCTCTACATTGATGTCAATGGTCTCTTAGGGAGGCAGAGTGGACGGTTATCACCTTGCCCCCCAAATGGCAAGCTTTGGCTCTCTTGGAAGACCCCCAAAGAGTGATCTGAAGTGCAGCCAGCCAGTGATGCCACAGTGTGGAGGCTAGCACCTCTGCCCCCCGAGGCAGCAGTGGTGGTGGTGGGGGGGTGGAATGCACAAGTCTCACCTGGCTTCTCAGAGGTCCTGGCAGCTGTCGTGGTCTCCCTGCTTTGCTGAGAAGGCAGCCTTTTTTATAGTGTGGAAATCAGGAAATGAGTGATGGAGAGATGGATTTATAGATGATTCAGAATTCGGCAAGCTGTTGGTGTCTTTCAGGGCTCTCCAAAGTAAATAATTGCCAGTCACATTAGTAGGTGGGACCGTTAAACTATTTGATCGACAAGTTAAACAGAAAAATGAGATGTGGATGTTACTCAAGATTTCATGGTTTCATGAGCGGGGTTGAGGCTGGGAACCCTTGCTCCAAGGTGACCTGAAGATTTTGTTTGGAACACTGGGAGAGGCAGCTGTTGGAGCCCTGGAAGGGACCTCAGTCTCATTGTTGTTTAACACATTGTTCGACTCTTTGCGACACCCTGGACTATAGCCCTCCAGGCTCCTCTGTCCACGGGATTCTCCAGGCAAGAATACTGGAGTGGGTTGCCATTTCATTTCCTTCTCCAGGGGAATCTTCCTGACCCAGGTATCGAACTCATCTTTCTTACCTCTCCTTCTTTGGCAGGTGGGTTCTTAACCACTAACGCCACCAGTCTCACTGTTGTTCCGTCGCTCAGTCATCTCCAGCTCTTTGCAGCTCCACGGTCTGCAGCACTCCAGGCTTCCTCGTCCTTCACCATCTCTTAGAGTTTGCGCAAACTCATGTCCATTGTGTCGGTGATGCCATCTGACCATCTCATCCTCTGTTGTCCCCTTCTCCTGCTTCCAGTCTTTCCCAGCATCAGAGTCTTATCCAATGAGTTGGCTTTTCGCATCGGGCGGCCAAAGTCTCATATCCAATGTAGAAAAAGGATCAAATTGTCTCTGATTTCCTTACATCTGGGACGCCCCTTGGTTCCAGGGTGGGGGTCTCCTGACTTCTGAATCCCAATTACATGACAGTCACATGCTGGGAGTTAGACATCGTCACAGAACCCTGGAGGTAGGGGTTGCCGCTCCTCCTTTGCAGAGGTGGAAACTGAGGCCCAGTGGGGACAGATGCCCAAGGACACAGAGAAGATGAGGGCAGAGTTAGTTGCTCCAGTGCTTACTCCTGGACAAATGTCTCTTTGAGTAACAAAATACAAACAAACTATAAGGGACTAAAAATAACTACATGCATCTACAGTTGGGGCAAATTATGGACAATAAGACATAAAAAGACCCCAAACCCAACTGCCACTTCTGAAAAGCTGAGAACCAAAACCGGGGTGGGGTGGTCAAGAGCAAAAGCAGGGTACTGCTCATACCCCCTGCACCCAACACCACCAAAAGGGTGGGTAGACCACTTAAGCCCCCCCCCCCCTCACCCCATAGAAGGAACCAGCTTGCCCTGCCTTGGGGAGGGAGCAAGGGAGCCTGTTACTTATTTTCGCTTCCCCCTGCTCTTAGCAGGGGCCCCAATAAAGTCTTCCCTGATTTTATTGTCTGCCTTCTAGTCAATTTCTATTGACTAAGGAAGGCCAAGAACCCTTGTCCGTGTCATTAGGACTCAAGCTACTGGATAATAATTACAATAAAAACAATGTCAACAGCTAAGGCTTGCCAAGCTCTGCCTAAATGTCAGGCCCAGCATTGCTATTTTTCACATCCAGCCCTTCACGAATCCTCATAGCCTTGTGTGGGGTGGGAATGAATACATCCATTTTACAAAAGGGGAAACTGAGGCTTGGAGTCTGAGGTGACAGGTCCAGAGTCTCACGGTGGGCATGGGGCCCAGGTATCCATGCTCCAGTTCTTTCTCTTCATCACTGGGCTGAGTTGAGAATGCCTTGGGCATGCTCTGACCATTTTGAGTCCCTCCATCTGTGAATGTCGTGCTCCCACTTGTATAATCTGAAAAAGGCTACCCGGTCTCCCAGGCCTGAGGGATTGTGTGGCATCCTGATCTCTAACCTTTACCTGTTTTTCTTCCCTTCCCCAAATGAAGGCATGAAGAATTTGTTCCCACCCCTTGGGTGTTTGGAATCTGTTTTACAGATGAAAAAAATGAAGCTCAGGGAGTTCCAGGTCTTAGTCCAGTGAGAGCAGCTCTTGGTCTTGTGGAACCAAACACCTTATAAGCAAAAGCAGAGAGTGAAGGAGGAAACGCACATTTATTGAGTACCTACTGTGTGCCAGGTGCTTTCCATACATGAGCTTCATCTTTGACATGATTGGTTGATATTGTTGAACCTCAAATGTTGGAGGAGACTAAGGTTCAGAGAGGGTGATTATTGCCGAGGAACACACAGCTGTGGAGCCAGAATTCTCCCCCGTGTCTGATGTCCCGGTAAACAGTGAGACATGCTGCCCTCCCTTCATTTCAGGCTGCTACAGGAGCTGATGCCTCTAGGAAGCATCATCCTCTAGGAAGCTGATGCCTCTAGGAAGCATCATCCTCTAGGAAGCATCATCCTCTAGGAAGCTGATGCCTCTAGGAAGCTGTGGCTTTGAACTCAGTTATCAATTCAAGCACATACCAGACTGTTCCCACAGCCTGTGTGTTGACAGTCACCCTCAGAGGGGCCCCCTTTTTTGTTATTTTGGTACAGCTCTTCTGGATTGGGTCACATAGTTACTATCTTTTGGGGAAACAGAGGCAGATAAGTCAAGGAATGGATTCAAGTTTGTAATTGGACAGCTAACAGCCAAGCTAGGAAGTTACATTTGTGTTGTGGCAAAAAGGGGATGGCTTTGGGCACATGTTGCTCTGGTTCAAATCCTATGACCTTGGGCAAGTCCCTCCAATCCTTTGAACCTCAGTTTCCTCATCTATAAAATGGGAAGTTAGTATCTACCTCACAGGGCTGTGGAGGATAATGTCTAAGGAGGGGGTTTATGTTCAGTTCATAAGCTCATGTGTCTACATGGTTTTCTTTAATAAAAAAAAGTTAAGAAAGTTAAAAAAAAATTACTATTTATTTGGCTGAGCTGAGTCTTAGTTGCATCATGTGGGATCTTTTGTTGCAGTGTGTGGACTCTAGTTGTGGTGCACGGGCTCCAGAGTGTGCAGGCTCGGTAGTTGCAGCTCTTGAGCTTATTTGCTCTGTGGCATGTGGGATCTTGGTTCCTAGACCAGGGATCAAACCTGTGTTTCCTGCATTGGAAGGTGGATTATTAAGTCCCTATGTGGTTTTCTTTTTAAATACATAATCCCTTTATTTTTTCATTTATTGTATTTTGGTTGCATCTTGCCACATGGCATGTGGGATGGTTCCTGACCAGGGACTGAACTCAGGCCTCCATAACGGCAGCATTGAATCCTAACCACTAGGCCACCAGGGAACTTCCCTACATGTCCCCCTCCCCCCCCCAATGTATGTAGAGTTTAATATTTCAAGTATCATTTTGCTGGATAACAGACCCTTCCCCATCTCCCCCTGGCATTTTATTTCTGTTCCAGGGGCTTTATTTGTGCCAGGGCATCTGAAGGAGGCTGCCCTGTCCTTGTTTTGACTGGAAATGTAGAGACAGTCACACCCCATTTAGTCCCTTGATGCCTAGATGCTGCGCTTTCCTTTCATCCTAAAAGCCCCTTCGAATTAACTTTTTAAATTGTTTTCTCTTTTATTTTCAATCAGAGGATAGTTGCTTTACAGTATTATGCTAGTTTCTGCCATGAAACAACATGAGTCAACCACTGGTATATTTAGCATCCTCTCCCTCTTGAACCTCCCTCCCGCGCACCCCCTTTCCTTCCCTCTTATTTGTCTGCACCGGGTCTTGGTTGAAGCCTGTGGGATCTTTCGTTGCCAGGCATGGGCTCAGTCGTTGCTGCAGGCAGGCTTAGTTGCTCCGTGGTATGTGGGCTCTTAGTTCCCTGACTAGGGGTTAAACCTGCATTCTCTGCATTAGCATGTGGATTCTTAACCACTGGAACATCAGGGAAATTCCATCCTTTCAAATTTAGCCTTTACTTTTTATTCTCTTGCTGGACACTCAAAAGTGTTCTGTGTCACAGTTCCTTGGGCCTTAGGCAGGACCAGCTACCTTAGCCCATCTGTCTGGACTATGACCTTCCAGTTGACCTTCTCTCCTTGGGGTCCTGCCATCTTTCCTGGCTCTGGAAGGGAACAGGGGCACAGACCCTGCCCATTCTGGAATCCCCCACATGGACCTAGGGTTTCTGCTGGCCCTCCTCTTCTGGCCAAGGTTTGCCTGGGAAGAAGCAGGAGGACACTTCTCAGAACCCAGGACAACTATGTTCTCTTCAGTTCCTCTTGGACTCTCACACACTCCAACAGGGGAGATTTTCTAGTCTTGGGAGCAAGAAACCTTGCTTCAGTTAGCTATATGCATGCTATTCTTAATGTATAGCATTAGACTGTACATTAGACTATGCTATAACATAGTCATATACATGCTATTCTCCTATGTCCCACATTTTGAAATTGAAAAACTCAGGCTTAAAAAATAATTAACCTACAGTAAAATTGACTTTGGGGGGAGGGTGTATAATTCAATGAGTTTTAACACATGAACAGTTTTATGTAGCCACAATAATAATCAGGTTACTATAGAACATTTCCATCACCCCCAAAATACCCTCATGCTGCCCTTTCAGAGCCACTCCTTCCCTTCTTCCGACTCCCTCCCACCCCTGCAACTGGCAATCGCTTCTCTGTTCTTTGTCACTGATGCTTTGTCAGAGACCCAGGATCCGGAGACTCAAAAGCCTTCTCTCAGCTTCTGCTGCAGTTGCCCTTCCTGGAAGCACTGGTGTGGCTGGTTTCCCTGCCCCGAGCAGTACAAGGGTCATGAGGCATCAAGAAGTGTGGACGGACACCTGGCTAACGTTTCAAGACACTCTTTTCCGCGTTGGTGATGTCAGTGCCTCCTCATCGTGTTTCTCACAAACTGGAGATTGTGCCCTTTTCGTCCTACATATCAGACTGTGATTGTGTTGGGGAATCTTTACCGACATTGTTTTGTGAATTGAGAGATCCGGGCAGAGTTCATTTTATTTTTCAATTGTGCAAGCTCTGCTCTCCAGAACTTGGGAGTGGGATGCTAGCTCTGTCCCCTGGGAGCCAGAACTCTGAATGGACGCAAGAGGAAGTTGTTACAAGCATAGGCGGGCAGGGTCTGGAGAGAGCATCTGAGTGTTTGGGGCTGAATTTCTGCTTCAATTACCCCCCTACCCCAGACCTCGGTATCATATTAGAGGTCCATTGTGTACCAAGCTCCTCCAGGAGAAAACATGATGAGTCCATAGCTCTGTGAACCTTAAAATGGAAAAACAAAAACCCAGAATTCAAGAAACCCGAGGAGGGCTCTTGAGAAAGGCACTCCTGGCAGGGGTCAGAAGAAAGGTAGACAAAAGCTGCTTTCACCGAGGGACCAGGCAATCTCGCCAGAGGATGAGGCCCAGCCCTCCCATGTTTGCTCTTTGAATCATAAGCAGGAAAATCCCGTAAACTCAAGGATGTTAAGGGGAATCTTTTGTGTGAACGTGGCGTTTAGGGTTGCAAATCCCCGGTGAAGCACTTTGGATTAGGGAGTCTGAGTTGAAAGATGGAGACATGAGTATCACTTGCCCTATTCTCATCTCTGAGCTGTTGACACCTCCTTGTTTGAGCTTGTCAGTCAAGCTGAATGAATATTTCATCATTTTCCCCTAAGTGTAGGGTGTGTGTAGATGGGTGCAGGGATGTTGGGAGGGAAGACTGAAGTGGGGGATCCACAGTGGTCAAAGTTGTGGGCTCTGGAGTCTGGCTGCTTGAGTGCAGTTGGCTTGGTCATTTCCGGCTGTGTGAGGATATCAGTTTTGAACAGGATAGCAGCTTTGAACTTCATGAGGTTTCTGTGAGGGTTTGATAAGATGCTGGATGCAAGCTCTGTGCACAGCTTGGCGTATGGTGAGTCCTTAAATGTGTGTGTTACTGCTATTAATTGTGTGTGTGTTATTTCCTCTTTATTTCTCAGTATGCTCTTCCTTGCCTTGGGTGGAGGAGGACAGGAATCTATGTTTAAGAATTGAGAGACTTCTCTGGTGGTCTCAGTGCTAAGACTCCAAGCTCCCAATGCAGGGGCCCCACGTTCGATCCCTGATTAAGGTACTAGGTCCCACATGCCGCAACTAAGAGTTCTCACGCTGCAACTAAAAAAAAAAATGAAAAATCATTAATCAACTTACTAACAATGAATTAAATGACTTTTAATAAGCATTTCCCATGGACCTAGCACATGTTAATCATACTGCAACTGCTTTTGTGTATTCCTGCAAATATCCTGCAGGGTAAATAGTTTTTATTTTCAAAATAAAAATTTTTGGTTAAAGTATAACATAAATGGGAAAAAGAGCACATAAGTGAATAGCTCAATGAACTTTCACTAACTGAACACCTTCCCTGTAATCAGCACCCAGATCAAGAAACAGAATGGCATCAGCCCTGCAGAGCCCCTCCCTCTACTTCTAGACACTAAGCATCTCCCTGAGGATAACACCAACTTGACTGCTGACTGCATGGATTAGGTCTGCTGTGTTTAAGCTTCACATAGATGGGAGATCTGTGTTTCAGAGCCTGGCTTTATTAGGTGTGTGAGAGCCATCCATGCAGTCCAGTGAGTGCAGGTCATTCTTATTACTGTAGAGCATTCTGCTGGTGACCGTCCCACAAGCTATTTCTCTATCCACTGTATTTACCCTTTTTTTTGGATGTGCAAGTAGGGAGTTTTCACTTTGGGGCTCTTACGACTACGGCTGCCACGAGCAATCTTGGACAGGTCTTGTGGTGTCCACAGACTTGTATTTCTGTACTTAGGGGTGGGATTTTGGGTCAGAGGGAGGAATATGTTGCCCTTCTGGAGATGCTGCCACCTAGTTTTATAAAGTGGAGTCATGAGTCACCTCCCTCCAGCAGTATGCTGGCTCCTATTGCTCCACGTCCTACAAGATTTCTATCCCCTTTCTGCAGGGGAAGAAGACCTGCCTTGTCCCTGACATAGCCAGGGAGTCCTAAGACCAGGACTCACCCATCATCTAATCACAAGTTAATGCGCCAGGCCTATGCTGGGAGTAGGTGTGGGGGGTGTGTGTGTGTGGTCACTGGTTACCTTCATGCACATGTCCATATGTTCATGGAACTTCTTATTGGGTTGCATTGAACTTGAACTCAGATCTGTTTGGTGCAAGTGTTTCTGCTTTACCACTCTGTCACCATTCTTCACTCCCTTGGAATTCAGTACAGTGCTTGGCACATTTTAGGTGCTCAATAAAGTGAAAGTGTTAGTCGCTCAGTCACGTCCACCTCTTTGCAGCCCCATGGACTGTAGCCCTTGGGGCTCCTCTGTCCATGGATTTCTCCAGGCAAGAATACTGGAGTGGGTTGATGTTTCCTTCTCCAGGGGACCTTCCCAACCCAGGGATCAAATCCAGGTCTTCTGCACTGCAGGCAGAATCTTTACCATCTGAGCCACCAGGGAAGCCAGGTGCTCAATAAACATGGGTTGAATGGATGAGAGGATGGGAAATATCAACAGGACCCTCCCTGCACTGATGAGCAGATCAATGGATGGGGGATACTGGCTGCCAACTACAGGATAATAAATGATGTTTTCTGTGTCATTTCTGGGCTGATGAGCAAACCCAGGTATATTCAGTCTCAGGATGGATCTTCATCAGGTCTGATTTCTGGAACCCAAACCTCAAGACCTAGGCAGAAGACCCTTTGCACTCTTCAGAGCTAGAATTTATTATGGAAGAGGACAAGATGTCCATAGAACCTGTGGTACAAGTTTTGGGGGCACCAGAAGCCCCATTGTAAGGGAGACTTAAAGTCTTCAAGTGTGTTATTTCCCTCTAATCATCAGTGGCTGCTGGAGGGTGCTCAAGTCTAGTTCATGGAAGGCTGGCTGGACTCAAAGTTGGTTGAGTTCATGAGCAATATCCTGTTCTGTAAGTAGAAAAGGCAGAATCAGTCACCAAGTGTTTGCCCCCAACTCTCCAGCTCCACACTGAAGGGGTCTCTCATCCTTCCATGCTGACAGAGGCCCAGTGCTCGGAACATTTGCACTGAAACTCTTAAAATGGTATCTAATCACTTCTTGTGTCTTCCATTCACAGTGAGTTCCCTGAAGGCAGGGACTTTATCTGTTTATCTGCAATTGGGGCTCAGGTGGGCTCAGGTGTGGGGGCCAGTGCTCCCTAAAGGATTGGGCGGAGATCTTGGAGGAAGCTCTGGTGACCTGGAGGTTTGATGGGGTACAGCCTGATTGGTAGGGGTGCCCTCCACTGTCACACCCCACATGCAGACACCCCTCAGAAGGCCTCCATGGAAGTTGAAGCAGGGGCAGCTCTCTTGTCCATTTGCCTATCTTCAGTCCTCCCCACCAAACGGACACAGGTGCTCACTTACCCATGAGGCTTTTCAACAGTTTCACATCCAGCTGCCTGAGTATCTCATCAATCAGAGGACATACCTGGGCCACCAGGACAGAAAGAAGGGTCAGACTAGGGACTGGAAGAAGAAAACTAGAGGGCCTGTGGCTGGGAGCCATGGGATTTCAACAAGGAACCATGGCAAGAATGGCTGCCCTGCACTGAGTGCCAACTATTTGCCAGGAGCCATGCACCACTCTACTCTGCTTTGTCCCCCTGAATCTCTGTGACTTTCTGTGAAATAGAGAATGTGACAGTTCCCATGCTACAGATGGGGAAACTGAGGTTCAGGGAGGCTAAGTCACTTGCCTAAGGACACAGCTGATAGATGGCAAAACTGAACATTTTAATGGAGATTTCCCAGGTTCTAAAGACCCATTTCTTCAATGAAATGCCAGTATATATGCCCTGACCCACAGGCTCAAGGGTGCCCAAGGTGAAAACCCTTTTTCTCAAACTTACCTGACTTTCTATTAGATGTGGGATAACTTTTCCCAGGTTGTCTCTGAAGTTGTAGAGAAAAGGATTCACCTTTGGTGGAGAGCTCTAGAAAGAGAGGTGGGTGTATTGCACAGAACAGATCAATACAGGAAACACTAACGTCAAGGGCTGTGTGTGGAGAACATCTCACACAGCCATTGACTCCTCAGCCAGCTCTACATGAGAGGTGTCACTGTAAACAATAATCAAAGGACAAAGAGATGTGCCTTGCCCAAGGTCACACAGCTGATTAGATTAGAACCAGGTCAGTAGCCACACCCCACAGTCCTCTCTGTGGATATCTGGCATGATCTAGGCATTAAGTGAATATCTGATGAATAAATGAATGGACATACAAACACTGAGGACCTAGTTGCTTTCAGGCATCTGGAATTATGGAGAGAAATCAGACATAGATCTTGCCCTTGAGGGACTCACTAGTCTGTTGGGATTCACTCACTTGGTCAGCCAGCCTACAGATCTTTATTTAGATTTTTTTTTTCTATCTCATTCACTACTGTATCCCTAGCATTAAGTGCACCGTGCCTAGCACATAGTAGGCTCTCATCAAGTATCTGTCGACTGGCTGAGTGATGAGGAGGAGCTTTAAAGGAGAAGGGAGGGGCACATAGGCCTAAGGACCAGCATGTGCAAAGGCACAGTGGCATGGAAATATATCATGCTGATGGAGGGAGTCCTCAGGCTCGAGGGCAAAGGGCTGCAGAGTGGGGCCATGGGACAAAACAAGCAGGGCCTTGGGTGACATCCAGGAGTTTGCTCTCTATCAGAGGGTGTTAGAGGACTGCTGGAGGGTTTGAAGCAGAGGCGGGGTGGGGAACAAGACCAGATTTCTGGGCTGGGGGAGAATGAAGACCAGAAAATCTCCCTGCTGCAGGGGGAGAACGAAGTGAAGTCAGTGAGGTCTGAGTCAAGGAAAGCCGGAGGAGGTTCAGGAAGTGGACTCTGAGCCTGGCCAATGGGTGTGGGGATGGAGAGACAGGGAGCAAGTGAGGGCTGCCAGGAGGTCACTGATGGGACCTGGTGAAGATGGCCTGTGGGGAGGGGGAGG
The DNA here is from genome assembly GCA_006408675.1 of Madoqua kirkii. Lineage (NCBI taxonomy): Eukaryota > Metazoa > Chordata > Mammalia > Artiodactyla > Bovidae > Madoqua > Madoqua kirkii. The sequence goes on along the minus strand of SJYC01040469.1, from coordinate 3,925 downwards.
AAGAGTCTGGCTTTGGGAGGCTGGCAAGGTCATCCCCAGGATGGGAATGCAGGAGGAGGAAGAGGTCTGGGGGAAAGCGTGAGGTCGGTCTAGGGCTTTGCCTGGAGGTGGTGATGTGCGACCGAAGCAGATGCCGATCGGGAAGGGGCCCAGCCCTGGGAAGGGGTGGCTGGGATCTTACTCAGTGAGGAAGGTCGTGTGGACACTCCTGGGCTCCACGTGGCATTTGCCTATCACCAGATACCTCCGGCCAAACTCATCTTTCTCCAGCCAGAACTCCACAGAGAGGTTCATGCGTTCATGTGTCTTTATGATGTGGTTGTTGAAGGGCCTGGGGATGAGAGAGAGGAGGCGGGGAAAGGGCAGGAGACAGAGTAGGAGGAGGAGAAAGCAGCCAGCACGGAGCGTGGCTGTTTTGCCAAACCAGCCCAGTGGGGCTCCACAGTGCCTGGATGTTAAATTCTGTTGTCAGTGATTAAGGAGAAAAATGTTATTAGCCCGACTGGCTTCCATAGATCCTTTTAAATAGACTAGATTAGGGGTCCTTTGGGCTTCCCTGGTTGTTCAGATGGTAAAATAATCTGCCCACAAGCCAAGAGACCCTGCATTCAATTCCTGCATTGGGAAGATCCCCTAGAGAAAGGAACGGCAACCCACTCCAGTATTCTTGCCTGGGAAATCCCATGGACAGAGGAGCCTGCCAGGCTACAGTCTATGGGGTGGCAAAGAGTCAGACACAACTGGGTGACTCACACTTTCTGGGAGAGGGCCTCTGGAAATAAAAAAATGGAGATTTAATTTTATTCTAAAAATCTTTATCATTTAGTGGAGCCCTCCATTTCCTTGGGAGCAGCAAATGTTAAAGGACAGTTTAAACAGGCAGAAGGAAGGGTGATGAGATCATTACAGTGTTTCTCTCTCTCTCTCTTTTTTTTTTTTTTTACTTTACAATATTGTATTGGTTTTGCCATACATCAACATGAATCTGCCACGAGTATACACATGTTCCGCATTCTGAACCCCCCCTCCCATCTCCCTCCCCGCACTATCCCTCTGCGTCATCCCAGTGAACCATTTTAAAGATTGTTGTAGGGAACTCACATAGGTTTAAATGAGCAAATGATCTGTCTCCACTTATCAGTGATCGCCATCCACATTTCAACTGAAGAAATCAAGGCTCAGAGAGGTTAAGTGACTTGACTGAGGTTACACAGCAAGTGAGTTTGGAAACCAGGATTTATAACCATACTGAGGCAGAAAGATCTGGGTTCCCCAAATGGCTAAAATCCGCCTGCCCCCACTCCCAGCTTCCCAATGAAGAGGAACAAAGCCCTTTAGATCTTGCTTCTGTATAACTCACAGTCTCAAGTCAATGTCAAATCCAAGTGAGATGTTTGCTGTGAACCACTCCTTATGGAAAGACATCCGGATCCCACCATAGTCCAGCTGAGCGTTGGTAATGTTGGCACTACACAAGGAAGGAGAAAAAGGCCCCCACCAATGCTGAAGGACCTCAGACTTCAAGACCTTGGGTTGACAGACAAGGCTGGCAGTTGGGTTTGGACTCAGATCCTTTTACAGATGTTCTGCTGACAAGAGCTCCCAGTAGGAGCCCTCGGCTGCAAGCTGACCCCAAGTGCCCCTAATAGCTCCATACAGCTGTCTCATGAAACCCACAGCCAACTGCAGATCCAGCCACTGGGCTTGCTATCAGAGCCATCCTAATACTCTCAGAGGGTGACTGTTAAAGGAATGAATGAAGGGAAGTGAGTGTGGCCTCATACATCAAGGTGATGAGCACTGGCACTCATTAAAATGGAGGGAATGAGGGATTCAGATCACAGAGAAGGCAGGTCAAGGGTACAGCAGGTGTTACAGTTGAGTAGTTTTGAGACCTGCATCCATTGAGAGGAAGGAGGAAAAAGTGAAGGTGAAAGAGGCCCAGTTCTGTAAGACTAATTATACCACGGCTATGCAGTTGCATAATTAGTGGCTATGCAGTGGCTACGAGTGCAGTGGGGAAAGCCCCTAACAACTCCAAGAGGCAGGGGTCATTATGCCCATTTCACTGATGGGACTCAAGGCTGAAGCTCGGGGAGCTCAGATACCTTGCCCAGAGTCACACAGCTTTCAAGCAATAAAGTGGGGTTCAAATGCCTGACTCTAGCCCTGGGTTCCTATGGCACATCAGATGTTATCTGGGCTGTGCTCTGGGTACCTATGTCATAGATGAGATCAGAGTGGCCCAACAATTTCCCCAAAGTTGGTGGCAGTGCCAGGATGTAACCTGAAACCTCTGCCTTTAATGACTATGCTGTGCTGCGTTCCCCAGTGACTCCCCCCAACTCATCTTCCCTCCTTCCTTCTTCACAGGGCTTGCACCTCCAGGTCTCAGCTCTGCCCTCTGAGCCAGAGCCTTTTAAGGAATCCCAGGGCCAGGGATGGTGTTCAGGATCTCACCTGCCTTCTTGATGGTGATGAAGGTTCATGCTGCCGATTAGCCAGCCCACCATCCCCGGGGCCATCTGCCCAGAGGCATTCAGACTGTCCAGGAGGTGAATGTTCTGGATTCGGCCCTCTGTATTGTGCTTCATGAGACCCTGGGCAATAACTGGAAATAGACATGGGACCAGTGATGTTGCATGATGTCCTGGCAAAGGTGAGGGGGCAGGTGTTGGAGCCAGGAGGCCCAGGCTGCAGGCTGCAGCACCCACTTCTTGCCAGGTGATCTACTGGGGGGCTTCCCTGGTGGCTCAGATGGTGAAGAAATCTGCCCGCTATGCAGGAGACCCAGGTTTGATCCCTGGAGCAAGATCCCCTGGAAATGCAACCCACTCCAGCATCCAGTACTCTTGCCCGGAGAAGTCTATGGACAGAGGAGCCTGGCGGGCTACAGTCCATGGGTCACAAAGAGTCCCTGGTTCCATGGAAGACTCTTACCCAACTTTATAAAAAGGTAATTATGAAAGTAAATGGGAAAAGAAGATGCAAATTCATTTTATGAGGCTAGTACAACTTGCTTCAAGAACAGTACAAGACTGATGACCTCGAGGGGTGGGGTGGAGTGGTGTGAGGGAGGCTCAGGAGGGAAGGGACACATGTATACTTATAGCTGATTCACGCTGTCGTACAGCAGAAACCCACACAACACTGCAAAGAAAGTATCCTCCAATTACAGGTAAAAAATTAGAAAAAAGAACAGTATAAGGGAAGTTATGTATCAATTTTATATATGAAAAATTAGCTAACAAACCTAATAGTACATTATAAAAATATCACATGACATTACAAAATATAAATTTTGGTTTGATACATTGTAGATACATTATAGAATACTACAAAAATACATTATAAAATAGTAGCTTGTAAAGATATAATTCAGTTCAGTTCAGTTCCGTTCATTCACTCAGTCGTGTCTGACTCTTTGTGACCCCATGAATCACAGCACACCAGGCCTCCCTGTCCATCACCATCTCCTGGAGTTCACCCAGACTCATGTCCATTGAGTCGGTGATGCTATCCAACCATTTCATCCTCTGTTGTCCCCTCTTCCTCCTGCCTCTAATCCCTCCCAACATCAGAGTCTTTTCCAGTGAGTCAACTCTTCTCATCAGGTGGCCAAAGTACTGGAGTTTCAGCTTCAGCATCATTCCTTCCAAAGAATACCCAGGGCTGATTCTCCTTTAGAATGGACTGGTTGGATCTCCTTGCAGTCCAAGGGATTCTTAAGAGTCTTCTCCAACACCACAGTTCAAAAGCATCAATTCTTCGGTGCTCAGCTTTCTTCACAGTCCAATTCTCACATCCATACATGACCACTGGAAAAACCATAGCCTTGACTAGATGGACTTTTGCTGGCAAAGTAATGTCTCTGCTTTTGAATATGCTATCTAGGTTGGTCATAACTTTCCTTCCAAGGAGTAAG
>SJYC01040468.1:0-17593 GCA_006408675.1 Madoqua kirkii | reverse complement strand
CCATACATGACCTCAGGAAAAACCATAGCCTTGACTGGACGGACCTTTTTTGGCAAAGTAGTATCTCTGCTTTTGAATATGTTATCTAGGTTGGTCATAACTTTCCTTCCAAGGAGTAAGTGTCTTTTAATTTCATGGCTGCAGTCACCATCTGCAGTGATTTTGGAGCCCCCCAAAATAAAGTCTGACACTCTTTCTACTGTTTCCCCATCTATTTCCTATGAAGTGATGGGACCAGATGCCATGATCTTCATTTTCTGAATGTTGAGCTTTAAGCGAACTTTTTTACTCTCCTCTTTCACTTTCATCAAGAGGCTTTTTAGTTCCTCTTCGCTTTCTGCCATAATGGTAGTGTCATCTGCATATCTGAGGTTATTGATATTTCTCCCGGCAATCTTGATTCCAGCTTGTGCTTCTTCCAGCCCAGCATTTCTCATCATGTACTCTGCATATAAGTTAAATAAGCAGGATGACAATATACAGCCTTGACATACTCTTTTCTGATTTGGAACCAGTCTGTTGTTCCATGTCCAGTTCTAACTGTTGCCTCCTGTCCTGGATATAGGTTTCTCAAGAGGCAGGTCAGGTGGTGTGGTGTGGCCATCTCTTTCAGAATTTTCCACAGTTTATTGTGATGGACACAGTCAAAGGCTTTGGCATAGGCAATAAAGCAGAAATAGATGTTTTTCTGGAACTCTCTTGCTTTTTTGATGATCCAGCAGATGTTGGCAATTTGATCTCTGGTTCCTCTGCCTTTTCTAAAACCAGCTTGAACGTCTGGAAGTTCACGGTTCATGTATTGCTGAAGCTTGGCTTGAAACATTTTGAGCATTACTTTACTAGCATGTGAGATGAGTGCAACTGTGCGGTGGTTTGAGCATTCTTTGCCAATCCCAAACTCCCAATCTTTCCTTTTCTCACTCCTGCCCAGCCCCCTGCCCTTGGCAACCACAAGTCTGTGAGTCTGTTTCTATTTCATAAATAAGTTTATTTGTGTCATATTTTGATTATATAATGTGATATCATGTGATATTTTCCTTCTCTTTCTGACTTACTTCACTTATTATGATAGAGTAAGTCTAATTTTGTTTTGATTTAAACAAACATTTCTAAGAAAGCTGAATATGAGAAGTCATGTGTTACTTTATCAGTCTATACAAATTGTTCTGAAGTTTATCCACCCAATAAATTTTATGTTATTATATAAAAAGCATATATTGCTTTTCACTGCATACTAACAGCAAAAATTAAATGTGCTCCATTATTGCCAACAGTTATCAGTGATAAAAACCCAATAGCCTGAAATAATTTGAAATCCCTCTGACTTAGCAAGACATGTCCATTCTTGATCATGATGGCAATGCAAGGTTGTTCGGACATAGAGGCTCACAAATAAATAGAGATACATATATGTCCCTTCATGAACAGAAGAAGAAATACAGATACTATTTAACACATGAGATTTTTTTTTCTAAAAAGTGAAAAGTAGACCTACCTTTGCATACATTGAAATGCATTGTGAGCATTTTTCCTTTTGGAAAATTCATATTTGGAGTTCAGAAAAATTTTACCTCTTAAATGTTTCACTTCAGATTATGCATGTTGAATTTTGAGAGTAATAATCACAGTGCTGAGTTCCTCCTAACCAGAATCAATTTGAAAATACCAGCATAAAGTGGAAATATTAGCTTTCTTATTGACAATACTGAACTAGAAACATGTCTTCAATGCCACAACCAGTCTCTCTCACATTTCCTCGAATGCCAAACTTGCCTGCCAATATGAATGACTCCCCTTCAAAGAAATCGTTATTCATTTCTTGGGTAGAGAAGTAAAGTGAGAAAAGGAGAAGGTGTCATCTTCTTGCTCCACAAAGAATAGAAATTTCATTCTGTAGTAGAGCAATTATCAAGGGTGGAACAATCTATAGGTATTCTTTCATAGCAAGGGCAGAGTAGATGTTATAATGATTTGAAATTACTCTAATGTCCAAATTTCTAAAGGAAAATTCACTTCTCTCTTTGTACTTCACTTCTATATGGTTATGGTACATTTCCTTCCAAATATTCAATAGAAAGATGTATATTTGATTCTAATGATGTGAGAGGTAGATTCATTTAAGAAAGTGTAGGGTTTGAACTTTCAAACGTGAAATCCCAAGACAGAGTAGAAAGCAGGCAAGCTTTCAGGAGGTGCAGTCTTTGTATCCCAGTCTTTGCCTCGGCCCCCAGTGTATGATTCCAAAAGTTATTTGTGAGTGACCCAAAAAGTCTCAGCTTGATTCTTAAATCTGAAGGGAAAGACAGTTTCTAGGAGAAGATTTAGCTCATTAGCTTACATGTCAGAGGAATCTTTATCTAAGCCTTCCAGATGTGAATGTTCTCTTGGAATATTTGAATATCATCCTAGTGAGAGCCAGAAATATGTCACAGAAACTAAAACATTTTGAATTCAGGAGACACTGTGTGTATCTGGAAATATAGGACACGAATATTCTTATGGCCATGCTATATTTCCAAAGAAATATTTTGTAAAATGCGAGAGAAAAGGGAAGCATTTAAATATCTACAGTATAGATACATACTGTGTTAACATGTAACCATGCATCTAATTATGATTTTTTCTGGGTCCATACTACTTAAATTAATAAAGATGTGATCTTATTTAAAAAATCCTATTCTATAAGTAGATGTGGATATTTATTGCTTCAGTTATCCAAAGGGTGAACTTCAGGTCCAGCTCACATGTTTTCTGTTAAACCATTCTGTGAAGCAATAGGGAAGAAAAAACAGGATTATAGAGTTTATAATCAATCAAAGAACCTAGTTTCATGTTCTGTTCTGATCATTTCTTTTACGTTTGGATATTAGGCATATTGCTATATCAGGCCTCTAGGCCTGTGTTTTATCTGTTGTAAGGAGATTAATTACAATATGTTTAATTATAAGGATGGGTTTTGAGATTTTTCTGTGTAAATTACAATGCAATAAAGAAACATGAGTTCAGCTTTCCTTCTAGCTTAGTATTATATGAAATCAGGAGTTTTCCTATTTTCGTCAACATGCTGTATCCCATGATACTTAACATTTTGGGCCATGTCTTAACAGTGTAGTCCCTAATTTTTCTACTGAAGTTGAGGTCCTTGAAGCCATAATTTATTTTCTTCATCTTTTATTCTTCATTTCTCACTTCACATGTATCCTATATGTAGTATTTGGATTACTATCTGATAAATTAATTCATCCAAAAGCTAGTTATTGCATATATAACATGATCCAGGTTGTGATATGTGCTAAAAACACAATGTTAACGATGTAGAAGTGGCACATAGCATTCCTGATCAGGAGTTTTAAACGATAACCAAACAAGAATCAACTGAACTCACAGTTCAGGCTAACAGTGGCATCAAAATACCATTTGGCTTTTTCTTCTAGTATGCATTTTTGGTCTCCTATAGAAATACAGAAACAGCAGTTAAATGATATGCTATGGAGAAAGTGAAGACAATGGAAATAAAGTGGTGGCGTAGGGAGTCATCACAGAGGATAACATGGTCTATGACAGTGAGCAGCTGTGTTCCTGTTTTAGCTCAGCCACGTGCTACTTGTTTGACCTTGGCCACGTATTAAATTTGCACCCTCTTAGGTTTCCCAAAGTAATGACACTACAATGAATAATTTTACATACTTCTAAGATTATCATTCTTGAGAATGTTCACTTATTTGACTTTTATCTTTAAGAAGCCCAGACTCTAAACTTTATCTTCTCCAAATGCCCACTATGATTTGGTGGAGACAGTTCTCAGTTTGATTTTAATATGTCTAGTATTTAAGGATGCTCTTTTATAAAATAGTTTTTTAAAATCCAAAGTTATCTTTGGGTTCTACCCTTTTGGGGAGAGTATTAATTCAAATTTCATCATGATGGAGCTGGAGAGATCTGCCAAAAGAGGACAGGAAGTATACACTGTAAATCATGCCAAAGACCAGCCTGTACATTTAACATTGGAACAGAACAGAAATAAGGCTTCTCCTCTCTAGGGGCTCCCTACCGAGTTCTGACTAATAATGGACTTTGAAATTATGTCTCATATAGAGTGCCATCAACATGACAGGACCATGTTGAGTTAGAGGTTTATGATGTAGATATTAATCTGAACTACTTTATAGTAAGAAACCTCTTTCTATAAGCAAATATCATTTCTAATTTATCTCAAGAGATTAAATAAAACAACTAATCATAATTATTTCTAAGAACATTAACTTCATTAGACCAAGTTCTTAAAGAGTTATTATTCTGGTTATTATAATGCCAGATGTGTATAAGAGACAGCAAATAAATAGAGATACATATATGTCCCTTCATGAACAGAAGAAGAAATACAGATACTATTTAACACATGAGATTTTTTTTTCTAAAAAGTGAAAAGTAGACCTACCTTTGCATACATTGAAATGCATTGTGAGCATTTTTCCTTTTGGAAAATTCATATTTGGAGTTCAGAAAAATTTTACCTCTTAAATGTTTCACTTCAGATTATGCATGTTGAATTTTGAGAGTAATAATCACAGTGCTGAGTTCCTCCTAACCAGAATCAATTTGAAAATACCAGCATAAAGTGGAAATATTAGCTTTCTTATTGACAATACTGAACTAGAAACATGTCTTCAATGCCACAACCAGTCTCTCTCACATTTCCTCGAATGCCAAACTTGCCTGCCAATATGAATGACTCCCCTTCAAAGAAATCGTTATTCATTTCTTGGGTAGAGAAGTAAAGTGAGAAAAGGAGAAGGTGTCATCTTCTTGCTCCACAAAGAATAGAAATTTCTATTCTGTAGTAGAGCAATTATCAAGGGTGGAACAATCTTAGATAGTTTTCTGGTATCCTCTTCCTTCTGTTTTGAAATATATTTTTAGAATTAGAGAATAAAAATGGTATAGTTATTCTATTGAAATGATATTAGATTTCTCATAGATTTTTAATGAACATATATTTGCCTAGTTCCTTGGAGGTAGATCAGTATATCCATCTATCTATCAATTTATATCTATTTGTCTACCTATCTATTTTTTGTCTCTATTTTAATTTCTAGAGTCATCAACTTACTAGGTACAAAATAACAAATCAAAAGATTGGCAGTATCTGTCTCCTCAGACTGCTCCCTGTCCCCACTGAATTCACAGCATTAATGAACAACTTGTCATAATGTGAACTGTTGTGGTTTAGTCACTAATTCATGTCTGACTCTTTGCTACTGCATGGACTGCAGCATGCTAGGCTTCCCTGTTCTCCACTATCTACCAGTTTGTTCAAACGCATGTCCATTGAGTCAGTGATGCCATCCAACCATCTCATCCTCTGCAACCACTTTCTCCTTTTGCTTTCAGTCATTCCCAGCATCAGGGTCTTTTCCAGTGAATCAGCTCTTTGCATCAGGTGGCCAAAGTATTGGAACTTCAGTATCAGTCCTTCCAATGAGTATTCAGGGTTGATTTTCTTTAGAATTGACTGGTTGGATCTCCTTGCAGTCCAAGGGACTCTTAAGAGTCTTCTCCAGCACCACAGCTTAAAAGCATCAGTTTTTCAGCACTCAGCCTTCTTTATTTTCCAACTCTCACATCTGTACATGACTACTGGAAAAACCATAGCTTTGACTATACAGATGTTTGTGGCAAAGTGATGTCTCTGCTTTATAATATGCTATGTTTGTCTTAGCTTTCCTTCCAAGGAACAAATGTCTTTTAATTTCATGGCTGTAGTCACTCTCCACAGTGATACTAGAGGCCAAGAAAATAAAATCTCATTGTTCCCACGTTTTCCCTATCTATTTGCCATGAAGTGATTGGACTGGGCACGATGATCTTATTTTTTTGAATGTTGAGTTTTAAGCTAGCTTTTTCACTCTCCTCTTCACCCTCATCAAGAGGCTCTTTAGTTCCTCTTCAGTTCCACAATATGAAAATAGAGTATCATTAAGCACCATAGAATTATATTGTGTAAAAGCTGAATGGTTTTTAATAAAACTCAAAATTTCTATGATAAAGAAATAGTTTAGCAAAATATCTTGGGTTCATGTCTCCTTATAAAATCAAAGACAACAATAACAACAACAACAAAAAAAAACCCACAATATCATTTCATTTTAATGAGTGAACTTTTGTGAATATATTCAGAAAGACATAAGAATACGAAGAAGCGGTTCAAATTTTAACAAATTATGGTACGAATAGATATTCTAAAGAGTAGTTTCTGGAGTTAGGATTGTATATTTAATCAAGGAAAAAGTACCTAAAGTGAGAATGCTCATAAATGTAAACACACACACACACACACACACCCTCATTTGGGGACTGTTCTATATACTTCTGTGAAATTTAAACTTAATCAATTAAATACAATACAATTAATACAATAATAAAACTAAACACTGTAGACTTAAACCCAAAGAAGTCTTTCAGTAAGATACAGGATTTTTTTGTACAAGTAAAAACTTATGAAGTACTAACTTTTTAAAAAGAAAGTGCTAAAACCTTTTTCAGAATTATATTTTTCCTACATATATGTACAGTAGTACAAATACCACTTTGATTCAAGATAGTATTTGCTGGAGTACTGAACAAGTACTCTATAGTCCACTATGTCAGCAAGATAGTATTTGCTGCCAGAGTGGGAAACCTTCCGTAGGTGATGGAGAAGATTATTTTAGAAACACAGGGTAGAGATGACTTTGGTAATAGTTATTTGAGGACCTGTGTAGCCCCAATCCTGATAAAAAAAATTATGAATTTCAGGAAATTCTTACAATAGTGTACAGAAGATAACCATTTATTTGTGGATATATACTAAAACTTTGAGAAGAATCAAGAGTTGTGGTATTTGAGCTATGATCTGCTTTGTCTTTTCGCTGGTAGAAGCACTACTTTGGATGGGGTTTAGCCAAGAACATAGACATCATCTCATCCCAGATCATAGTCAAGGAAAGTGAAGTCACTCGGTCATGTTCAACTCTTTGTGACCCCATCCATGGGATTTTCCAGGCAAGAATACTGGAGTGGGTTGCCGCTTCCTTCTCCATCATAGTCAAGGGCTACAAATCCAATCTGGAAGGAAGGCTGCTAGCTCCATCCTGCAGAGGCTCTAAGCCATGCAGCAGCATTTGAAAAACAGAAAAGTCCAGGGCTCTTTTCTCTCACTCAGAGACAGTGGAAGAGACATTCCTATTCCCAGTTTTACGGGAAAGGAAACAGGTTCAAGAGAAGTTAATAAACTGCCCCACATTTATCCAGTAAGTAAGAGAAATAAGATGGTATCACTTTCCCATTTTTCATTTCTAAAATCCATAGTCCCTCATCTGTCTTCTGGTTCATTAATGCACTTGTACTTCAGGTGACTATAAGCAAGGGCCAGAGTTCAGCAGCATAATTGTCTATAAATGGTTACAAATGTAGAATCATAAATGGTCATTTTTCTTCACCAAATATAGTATCTTGCTTTCTAGATCAGCAGAGTGCAAATATTTATAAGATATAAAGATGGAATAGGTTTTATTTATTGGCATATAATTGCTCTATAATATTGTGTTCGTTTCTGCTGTATAATGAGGTGAATCAGTTATCTGTTTACATATATCTGCCTCTCTTGGACCTCCCTTATCCACCCATATACCACCCCTCTAGATCATCATAGAGCACCGAGCTGAGCTCCTTGTTTTATACAGAAAGTTCCCTACTAGCTGTCTTTCTTTACACACAGTAGTATATCTATATCAATCCTAATCTCCCAATCTGTCCCACCCATCCCTTCCCGCAATGTGGAATCTATAAACATGGTACAGATGAATCTATTTGCAGGGCAGGAATACAGATGCTGACACAGAGAACAGACATGATATAGGTTTTATTAAAATTTATCCCTTCTCCTCTGGGTTTGTGTGGGTACCATGCTAAAATATTAGGAAAAGTTTTCATTTGACCTGTTCTGTGTTTCTGGCAGATTGTTCTTTTAATCTCTTGGGTGTTGGTCTTATTGTAATATGGTAGCAAATGTAAAGCTATTTAAGCAAAAAAGTCTATTGCTTGAATGATTATCCCATGATCTGTTTATAGAGGTATTGGTAAATAAACAATAACTAGCAATGTCCTAGTGTACTAGAAGAACTGAGCTTTAAGTAAAAATTCAGACAATGGTTCGGGGCATTTGCTTTGTGGTTGTCTGTGTGTGTCTCAATGTGAATGGTTTTAGGAAGTGGGAATGGTTGTCTGGTCTCCCTCGTGATTCCATTTATCTTACCAGCCTTAGAAATACAGCTTGAGTTCTGTGTTTGTCACTTTCTTCATATGGTGCAAAAGGCTCTAATGTGTTCCCTCCTCTGAGGCATCATTTCCTAAGTTCTGACCCTGACCTATGAAGAACCAAAAGGAAAGAAAACACTAAAGATTAGGTCAGAGAGAATATAATACACTATGGCATTTTTAAAAACTGGAAACGTACACTTTCAGATGCTTCAGAGATCCATACAATTGACTTTTAGAAGATGTAATTTAGGGGATGTGGCGTCAAGTAGAATTTGAACTCCAGCTCCAGCTCAAACATACCCGTGGCTGTAGACACGGGTAATTAACTTAACCTTTCTTAGCCACCTCTGCAAAGTGTACATTATGACACTTTCCTCCCACTAATACAGGGAGTTTTAAATAAAATCAGGCATTTGACGCTCAGCAGAAAGCCTGATATCTGGTAGAGGTTATCGATCCTACTTTCCTTCCCTTTCCACTCCATTGACAACCTTGATTAGAGTCATTTTTTATGCTCACATTGATAAATTCCTAAAACTGAGCACTAAAAGATGACATTTTCCCTTCCCATGAAACAATCTTGCTACTCAGAGCAAATTTCCTACATGGATTCTTCATTACAAGGTCAGAATCGTGCCTCCTGTGTGTCACGGTAAATGTGCCATGACATCAATGAAGATTGATCCTTCTCAGCTCTCTTCACTGGTATGCTCGGGGCCTTGAGAGTAGATGCTGTGCTTTAGAGAGATCGCTAGTTCAGCCTTAACTGATAATTCCCACTCTCTTCAAATGACACCTTGTTTCATATGTCAGTGGACACAAATTATACAACACAAATGTATGTGTGTATGCTCAATTGTGTTCAACTCATGTGACCCCATGGACTTTAGCTTACCAGCCTCCTCTGTCCACGCCTTCCCAGGTGAGAATACTGGAATAGGTTTCCATTTCCTTTTCCAGGGATCTTCCTGACCCAGGAATTTAACCCACATCTCTTGCAACTTCCACACTGGCAGTCAGATTCCTTACCACTAACACCACCTGGGAAGTCCAGCATAAATATATTGTGTAACAAAAATGCTTGGGAAGTCATTTAATTAACACGTGTGTAGACCCAGAGTTCCCTTATGTAGTAATATGGCTGTTATATGGTGAATCAGAAATTTACTTTCTTACTTTCCAGAAATTCGAATTAAAAAATAATCATGAAAATAAAACCTAAATAATTAATGTCATAAGACTAATGCTATCTTTTAAACCAGGTTGCCCAATATCAGGGCTTTTTGAAAAATCTTAATCTGATGAGATAAATTTAGTTCTTATAGGGTACAACATTCTATGTTTTAAATTATTCATTTATATTTTTTCTGCTCTAAATATTTAAACCGATATTCTTCCTCATATAAGCACTATGTTATGTACCGTGGTGCAGTGGAGAAAAATGCTGACAAGAGATCTAGGTTTCTGTCCTATCTTGGACCCTGCCTAGCCCTGTGATCCTATAGTCAGTGGCAAAGATTATTTTATATAATCACATCTTTGGCCTATTTTCTTATGTGTAAAATATTGCTATTACCTTTTGGCATCATTTAGTAAAGTTATCTGAAGACTCAAATAAAGAAAGTACGATGTTCTTGTCAGAATAGAAAGAGAGATTCACTTACAAATTCCTGGCTTAAAGTCACAGTTATGATTCCTAATTAGTTGAACAAACTTCGAAAACTACAGAATTTCACTGAGACTCATTTCCCTCTTACCAAAAGAGATTGAACTTCATCTGTAATGATTACTCTGGTTCTGATCAAATTTAAGATAAATATACAATCATAAACACATACACACACATACATACTTAAATGGAAAATATAAAATGATACTCAAGCATTTAATTGTTTAATTATCAAATATCTGGGGGCTTCCCAGGTGGCCTAGTGGTAAATAGTGCATCTGCCAATGTGGGAAACAGAAGAGATTCGGGTTCAAATGTTGGGTTGGGAAGATTCCCTGAGTAGAAATGGCAACCTGCTCAAGTATTCTTGCCTGGAGAATTCCATGGACAGAGGTGCCTGGTGGGCTACAGTCCACAGGGCCACAAAGAATTGGACACAACTGAGCAACTGAATGCACATCAAATATGTACTTTGAGATCTGGAAAAGTATGTATTTTGATGAAGATTAATTTATGATGCATTGTACTTCAGTAATCAAGATTAACATTAACATATGAAATGAGATGTGAGTTTGAAAGTAATCTTATTATTTTGTAAAATATGACAAGTCATTGAAGCTCCTATAAAGTTGTTTTCTCCTCTGTAAATTGACTCTATAAACATATTGTGGGGTTACTGGGAGGATTCTGTAGAACCACACATGTGACAAATTTAAGAGGTACAAATATTTGATTTTTATCCTTATTTCTTTACTGGTTAGCATGAGTGAATATTCCAGAACTTGCCATCTTTTCATCTCTCAGTTCCTATGGTTCATCTCCAGCTCCTTGAGGAAAGTCCAGAGAGCAGTTCTGACACAGCACTGGGAAGTTAAAGCTGTGTCTAGAGTGAGATAAGCCTGAATAAATATGTCCTCGAAGGTTAAATACACGGTGATAAACTTTTGTTCTCAAATCAAGAAGGTTGTGAGAGTTGGAAACAAGAATTGAAGGCAAAAAGGTTGGAAGACATTGACACTGAAAATATGCAGGATTTTGGAGTAGGTATAAAAGCAACATGTAGAATTGAATGGGAGGGATTGGGGGCAGGGGGAGAAGGGGACGACAGAGGATGAGACAGCTGGATGGCATCACCGACTCGATGGACATGAGTTTGAGTGAACTCCGGGAGTTGGTGATGGACAGGGAGGCCTGGCTTCCTGCAATTCATGGGGTCGTGAAGAGTCAGATGTGACTGAGGGACTGAACTGAACTGAACCCTATGACAACCATGCACTGGTAGCTTTGTTTATTACTTATCAGCCCTAGCACTTTAGAACTTCAAAGAAATCTGTTCTCATAAATCTCATAGATAATGCTATATTGTAGAATCTACTTTCTGTAGATCCAAATGAGACGAAATTTTAATCGTGTGATGAAGATGGAAAACATGCATTTAGGAAGTAGAGATTGTGGGAGAATGCAAGGTCATGGGGAGTGGTAGCCACCTCTCTTTCGGTACCCAGAGATGGATTTTGTGCTATGGTCGGTTCTGGTGAGAGCATCACTTGTGTGTTAAGGGAAGTCTTACCTCCCTCTCATGAAGACAGTAACCACAAAGTCCTCTGTGTATTACATTAAAGAAAGCAGAACTACAGAGATTAGTTAAGATGCTGAAACTGTCTGTCACGTATCCAGCCTCGTGTCTACATTCTTACGAGGGACATACTCTTTTTCGTAACACTGAGCACTCAGCTTGGCCAGTGTGAGTGATGGGACTTTTCTCTGGATAAGGGCCAACAGTTCAAAACTCCTTTCCTTGCTCACTTCTGTTACTGGAAAGCTGACTCGTGGGAATTTTAGATTGAGTCATTACGAGACAACAAAGTGTGACTTGAGCTGATTGAATGTTGTGTCTCTACCCAAAGAGACATGTTACCGAAGAGGTATTGATTAGCTTCTAGTGCTGGGAAAGATCAGACTCGATTTCTAGTCCTGGTCTATTGCTCTAAGGCCAGTGATAGGTCATCAAGAATTTGCTATACCAACGCTAACAAGGGGTTTAACAGTCCATCTGCAGGCACTTTAGATAACTTTAGAAGGCTGACTCTATGGCTTTCTGATTTTGAATGCTGATTAATAGAGTTGAAATGATGTATAAAGTAGGGAACTAATGAAAATGTAGTAAAGGGCAGACAGAAACATGTAAGTATGGGTTGGGGAAGGAGTCCATATGATACGCTGCTGCTGCTAAGTTGCTTCAGTCGTGTCCGATTCTGTGCGACCCCATAGATGGCAGCCCACCAGGCTCCCCCATCCCTGGGATTCTCCAGGCAAGAACACTGGAGTGGGTTGCCATTTCCTTCTCCAGTGCAGGAAAATGAAAAGTGAAAGTGAATTCGCTCAGTCGTGCCCGACTCTCAGCGACCCCATGGACTGCAGCCTTCCAGGCTCCTCTGTCCATGGGATTTTCCAGGCAAGAGTACTGGAGTGGGTTGCCATTGCCTTCTCCAGCCATATGATATAGGTACATTCTAATTTGTGTGTATGTGTTTTTAATACCTTTTGTTAGTAACTCTCTTTAAAAAAAAACTTGCTGAATACAAGCGCTACAGTATCCCACCTTCATTAAATATTCTATAACTGTATATTATCATGTATAAAATACAGTCCAACTCTGTAATAATTTATATATGTGTAGCCATGGGCCAATCAGTGTGTTAGGTGATTAGGATGTAGTGATATTAACAATAATAATGAATATTTAAAGAGTGCCTACTATTGTATTGTCTTACTTAATCCTTATGAAAACACAGTGAGGTAGGCGAACTTGTATCCCCATTTTATATATAAGGATTCGAAGAACCTTGCTTCAAATTGCCTAGCTCATAAATGATGGAGCCTGGACTTGGCATCAGTTCTGCCTGAACTTCCCTGGTGGCTCAGATGGTAAAGCGTCTGTCTACAATGCGGGAGGCCCAGGTTCGATTCCTGGGTTGGGAAGATCCCCTGGAGAAGGAAATGGCAATCCACTCCAGGACTATTGCCTGGAAAATTCCATGGACAGAGGAGCCTGGTAGGCTACAGTCCATGGGGTCGCAAAGAGTCGGACATGACTGAGCGACTTCACTTCACTTCTGCCTGAACTAGAATTAAATCATGTATTTCCACTGAATGAAGAAGACAGATCTCTTTGTCTCAAGGGCCCACTGCGCAGTGGGAGAGGAAGACATATCAACAAGTCAATTTCCTGTTTAATCTTCCCCTTGCCTTCCAAGTGCACATTAGAGGAAGTGCCAGAGTCCCCACTCTAGCCTCTGTGTTCTTTGTGGTCCGGTCACTGTCTCCTTCTGCATCTTTATCTCCTTCCGTCTTTTCTGTACTAGCTCAGTTTCAGTCATACTGATCTTTCTCAATTGTCAGTTCTCAACCCCATGAAGGGTTCATCTCTCTGGTTCAGTCTTTATTATTTAACTAAAGTACTTGACCTGAGGATGGAAGTTTAAGTATGATTTTCTGGATAGGACTTTCTAAAAGCACAGATATAAATTAATTTATACTCCTGTATTTTCTAATGTCACTACCACAATTTGTAATTAAATGTTTATTATGATTTTTTTTGTGTTTATTATATGTTTCCCCAGTAACCTTAAAATTCATTCGAGGAAGGATTATGTATATTTTTTTGATTCCTTCCTGGCTCAGATGGTAAAGAGCCTGCCCTCAATGCCGAAAGCATGAGTTCTATCTCTGGGTCCTGAAGATCCCCTGGAGAAGGAAATGGCAACACACTCCAGTATTCTTGCCTGGAAGATCCCATGGACTGAGGAGCCTGGTGGCTATATACAGTCAATAGGATCACAAAGAGTTGGACATGACTGAGTGACTACACTTTCACTTTATGTATATTTTTAGTTTATAGTTTAGTTCAGTCGCTCAGTCCTATCCAACTCTTTGCAACCCCATGGACTGCAGTAAGCTAGGCCTCCCTGTCCATCACCAACTCCCAGAGTTTACTCAGACTCATGTCCATCCAGTCGGTGATGCCATTCAACCATCTCATCCTCTGTCATTTCCTTCTCTTCTTCCTTCAATCTTTCCCAGCATCAGAGTCTTTTCCAATGAGACAGTTCTTTGCATCAGGTGGCCAGAGTATTGGAGTTTCAGCTTCAGCATCAGTCCTTCCAATGACTATTCAGGACTGATTCCCTTTAGGATTGACTGGTTTGACCTTCTTGCAGTCCACAGGACTCTCAAGAGTCACCACAGTTCAAAAGCATCAATTCTTTGATGCTCAGCTTTCTTTATAGTGCAACTCTTACATCCATACATGACTACTGGAAAACCATAGCTTTGACTAGATGGACCTTTGTTGCCAAAGTAATGGCTCTGCTTGTTAATATGCTGTCTAGGTTGGTCATAGCTTTTCTTCCAAGGAGCAAGTGTCTTTGAATTTGATGGCTGCAGTCATTGTCTGCAGTGATTTTGGAGCACCCCAAAATAAAGTCTGACACTGTTTCCACTGTTTCCCCATCTGTTTCCCATGAAGTGATGGAACCAGATGCCATGATCTTTGTTTTCTAAATGTTGAGATTTAAGCCAAATTTTTCAGTCTCCACTTAAGAGGCTCTTTAGTTCTTCTTCACTTTCTGCCATAAGGTTGGTGTCATCTGCATATCTGAGGTTATTGATATCTGTCCCAGCTGTCTTGATTCCAGCTTGTGCTTCATCCAGCACAGTGTTTCTCATAATGTACTCTGCAAACAAGTTAAATAAGCAGGGTGATAATACCTTGTAAGTGTCTAATAAAAATGCATTATTTTAATTAGTGTGTTACCAAATAAATAATGTTTTAATCTCTTACATTTAAGAATATCAAGTTTAGGAAACATTTTCTTTGATGATAATCAAAAATAAAGTGAAATGCCAAATCTCCCTAAAGCATTAAAATCCTAGTCATACTTTGCGATATGTGGTAGAACACATGTTCGCATATAGCAAAGATGAATAAGTAAACATTTGTTGAATGAGTCAATGAATAAATTAATGGATCCATCTATTCAGGCATCCTTGCCCTCCAAGGAAACGTTTCTTTATGGTGGCTCAAAAAGGACATCCAAGGACATAAGTCCCCTCAGAATTCACTGATTCTATTCATATTGTATGAGTTGTTTCACTTAGGGGCTAAACTTTTCTGTATATACATAGCTTTGAGGAGCAAAAGATATTAAGTAGCTGAAAGGACATAATAGAAAGAATAACTTTTGATAACATTATTGGAATTAGGACTAATAACCTTTCTTTCCTACTATGAATACATTGGTATACTTTTGTGGTAGGTTTTGTGTCTTTTTTAAAGTATCCCTTGTGTGACGTAACTTTTTTGGCTATATAAGCTAAAAAATATATATATGAATTTCTTGCCTGACATTTCTAAATTGTACAAAATTAAAAATTTGGGTCATTTTTTCAAAAATTTTCAATCCTTACTATGTGCCAAAGGTGTTACTCTGCAAACAAGTAAATAAGCAGGGTGATAATACCTTGTAAGTGTCTAATAAAAATGCATTATTTTAATTAGTGTGTTACCAAATAAATAATGTTTTAATCTCTTACATTTAAGAATATCAAGTTTAGGAAACATTTTCTTTGATGATAATCAAAAATAAAGTGAAATGCCAAATCTCCCTAAAGCGTTAAAATCCTAGTCATACTTTGCGATATGTGGTAGAACACATGTTCGCATATAGCAAAGATGAATAAGTAAACATTTGTTGAATGAGTCAATGAATAAATTAATGGATCCATCTATTCAGGCATCCTTGCCCTCCAAGGAAACGTTTCTTTATGGTGGCTCAAAAAGGACATCCAAGGACATAAGTCCCCTCAGAATTCACTGATTCTATTCATATTGTATGAGTTGTTTCACTTAGGGGCTAAACTTTTCTGTATATACATAGCTTTGAGGAGCAAAAGATATTAAGTAGCTGAAAGGACATAATAGAAAGAATAACTTTTGATAACATTATTGGAATTAGGACTAATAACCTTTCTTTCCTACTATGAATACATTGGTATACTTTTGTGGTAGGTTTTGTGTCTTTTTTAAAGTATCCCTTGTGTGACATAACTTTTTTGGCTATATAAGCTAAAAAATATATATATGAATTTCTTGCCTGACATTTCTAAATTGTACAAAATTAAAAATTTGGGTCATTTTTTCAAAAATTTTCAATCCTTACTATGTGCCAAAGGTGTATTAACTGCTGAGTATATGTTAATGTTAATCTTGATCCTTAAGGAGCTCAACATTTAAAGGAGAAAAGTAACCAAAACTAGCACTTAACAGTCTGCTATTCAAAGGAATTTACACAACTAACCTATTTAATATTCATAAAATACAGTGAGATAAATACTGTTTTACCTCCATTACTTATATGAATGCACAGACATAGAGGTCTGTATATATTTCATGCTGCTGTTACTGCTGCTAAGTCACGTCAGTCGTGTCCGACTCTGTGCGACCCCATAGATGGCAGCCCACCAGGCTCCCATCCCTGGGATTCTCCAGGCAAGAATACTGGAATGGGTTGCCATTTCCTTCTCCAGTGCATGAAAGTGAAAAGTGAAAGTGAAGTTGCTCAGTTGTGTCCGATTCTGAGACCCCATGGACTGTAGCCTACCAGGCTCCTCTGTCCATGGGATTTCCCAAGCAAGAATACTGGAATGGGTTGCCATTGCCTTCTCTGAAATATTTTATACACTAAGGGAAATATAAACATTAATTTTGTAGTGTGATGTGCTATCATCTTGTTCAAGCAAGATTTGTTATATTGTAATAAAGACTAAGTCAGTTTGCCAAGTAGTGACCTATGGTAAAAATGGAGGATGTTACTGGAAAATAAAAATGACATTTATAAAATTATGGATGTTGTTTTTCTACATTATGGTTAGTCGTTGCCATCATATGTCTAGATTCTAGTACTCATATGTCATGCTTGTGAGTAAATAACCCTTTTAATCCTCACAACTAGCCAAAATGTACTTGCTATATTTGTCATTTTATAAATGATAAAGTGAATGCATAGAGCCATGATCAATACTTAATATGTTCTGTCTTTCATAGGAGCACAGCATTTCTAGGAAATAGCATATAATTTTGGGTAATTGAGATATTAAAATAATCATAGGAGATAAGGTATATAACATTAGCCCTGAGTCAGACCATGTATACGATGCCAAGAAATTTGTCACTGATAAATTCATGGAGTATGCTATGATTTTATGTGTTTCTAAGACCATGTAGTTTAAAATGTGACAAGAGAGGACAGTTTGGGAAAAAGTATGAAATTTCAAGTCAACAAGGATGAAAGTTGAAACAGGGAATCATTTTGACGATAGGAAATAATGAAATCAAACCCAGTCAAATTTTGCATGAAATTGACAGATGTGATCATTTGGACGGCAGTGAGTTAGAAGAAAGAGAAATTAATGTTGATTACATAGTTTCACACTTAGACAAATTGGTAAAAGGATAGGGTCATTATCAGAGAGAGAAAATGCAGGAGAGAAACAAATTTGATTGTAATTAATTATTTTAAGTTTGAGCAGATTGTATTTAAAATGTCTGTGGTATAGGAACAATAA
>SJYC01040467.1:0-38559 GCA_006408675.1 Madoqua kirkii | reverse complement strand
GACGTGCATATAGGTTTCTCAAGAGGCAGGTCAGGTGGTCTGGTATTCCATCTCTTTCAAAATTTTCCAGTTTATTGTGATCCACACAGTCAAAGGCTTTGGCATAGTCAATAAAGCAGAAATAGATGTTTTTCTGGAACTCTCTTGCTTTTTCCATGATCCAGCAGATGTTGGCAATTTGTTCTCTGGTTCCTCTGCCTTTTCAAAAAACAGCTTGAACATCTGGAAGTTCACGGTTCACGTATTGCTGAAGCCTGGCTTGGAGAATTTTGAGCATTACGAGTGCAATTGTGCGGTAGTTTGAGCATTCTTTGGCATTGCCTTTCTTTGAGATTGGAATGAAAACTGACCTTTTCCAGTCCTGTGGCCACTGCTGAGTTTTCCAAAGTTGCTGGCATTGAGTGCAGCACTTTCACAGTATCATCTTTCAGGATTTGAAATAGCTTAACTGGACTTCCATCACCTCCACTAAATATAATTATAGTACATTATAAAATATAATATTTATTTTAGAAATGCTAGGATGGGTTTGGAGAAGGCAATGGCACCCCACTCCAGTACTCTTGCCTGGAAAATCTCATGGATGGAGGAGCCTGGTGGGCTGCAGTCCATGGGGTCGCTAGGAGTCGGACAGGACTGAGTGACTTCACTTTCACTTCTCACTTTCATGCACTGGAGAAGGAAATGGCAACCCACTCCAGTGTTCTTGCATGGAGAATCCCAGGGACGGGGGAGCCTGGTGGGCTACCATCTATGGCGTAGCACAGAGTCGGACATGACTGAAGCGACTTAGCAGCAGCAGCAGCAGCAGGATGGGTTTAACATAAGAAAATCTGTTAATATAATTTATCATATTAACATAATAGATATAAAAATGGTAATTTTTAGATGCAAAAAAGCACTTGTTAAAGGCTAATATGAATTTATGATTAAGAAAAATTTAGGAAACTAGGAATACAAGAGACTTCTTTAACAAAATAAAAACTATATTCCAAAAACCTGCAGAAAATATACTTAGTGAAGAATTCTAGATATATTCCCACCCCTATAGGAGACCTTGGCTATACTGCAAAATAAGAAAAAGGCACAAGAACTATAAGGTTTAGAAGAAAATAGAAAGACTGTCACTATTTGCAGATGATGTAATACTCTGGACAGAAAATTGAACAGAATAAATAAGACAAATTATTAGAACTAATAAACCATAAGACTTTGGGGTAGCAGATTAATTTTTTCAAAAATCAACAACTTTCCTCTCATCTGTACCAGCAATACCAACTAGAAAACATAATAGAAAATCAGGCAATATTTACTGAGGCAACAAAACTCATAAAATCTCTAGGAATCAATTTTACAAAGCATGCTCAAAGCATTTACTGACCCTGCATGTGCAACAACAAAAGAGACACAGATGTATAGAATGGATTTTTGGCCTCTGAGGGAGAGGGAGAGGGTGGGATGATTTGGGAGAATGGCATTGAAACATGTATACTATCATGTAAGAAACGAAGCGCCAGTCTATGTTTGATACAGGATACAGGATACTTGGGGCTGGTGCACGGGGATGATCCAGAGATATGATATGGGGTGGGAGGTGGGAGGGGGCTTCAGGATTGGGAGCTCGTGTACACCTGTGGCTGATAGATGTCAATGTATGGCAAAACCAATACAGTATTCTAAAGTAAAATAAAGTAAAAATAAAAAAATAAAAAATTCTATTAAGTGTTATAAAATAAAATCTGAATAAATGAAAAGGTATGCTAAGTTTGCAGTTGGATAATGTAATATTGCAAAAATATCATTAAAGTCATAAACAAATTCAATGAAATCCTAATTAAATTTCCAGAAGATTACTTTTTCTTTTTCAATAAACTAAACCCAGTCTAAAATTCATTTGAAAGAAGAAAGTTCTATCAGATGAAATGGCATTTTACAAATATGTAGTGTTTAAAATACTATGTTCTTGGTATGAAAAAGTTACACAGAAATAGAACACAGAACTCAAAAAGGAATTCACGTGTTTGGAAATTTAATCATTTAGTAGATGAGTTGAGAAAATGGACTCATATGGAGAGAAATGAAGTTGAATCTCTAACTTACGTATATAAATATACATAAAGACAGCCTCCAAATGAATTAAAATGTTACCGCCAAGTTTGAAAATGTTCCTGTTCAATGAAGCATCTACAAACAAAGTTCACAGGTGACAGTTTGGGAGAAATGTTAGCAGTGCTTAGACTGACAGGGGACTAACGTCAAATAAATTAACATCTCCACAAATCAAAGAGAATTTAAAAAATGGAAAGCAAGTAGAAAAATGAGCAAAGGGCAAGAACAGGGAATTCAAAGAAGTCAAATGGCCAAAAAAATTAAGATGTGATGCTCAGGACCTCCCTAGTGGTCCAGTGGTTAAGAATTCACTGGCTAAGGACCCATATACTACAGGGCAACTAAGCCCACGCACCACAGCTACTGAGTCCACGCTCGAGAGCTGCAACTGCTGAGCTGAGCTGCTGCAGCTACTGACGCCTGCGTGCCTAGAGCCTGTGCTCTGCAGCAAGAGAAGCCAGGTAAAGAGGAGGCCGTGCACTGCAATGAAGAGTAGCCCCTAACTGCGGAAACTAGGGAAAGCAACGAAGACCCAGTGCAGTCATAAATAAATAAGTAAAATTAAAAAAAGGTATGGTGCTCAAAGTTCCTACTAATCAGATAGTCAAGCTAAAACAATTAGATATTGCTCACAACAAAACAAAACAGATTAGCAGACATTTAGAAACATGACATCATGTACTGAATTGCACTACCCCTCCCCAAATGAACATATTGAAGCCTCAGACTCCAAATCTGACTCTATTTGGAGATGAAGCCTTGAGGGAGGAGTTAAGCTTAAACCAGGTCATAAGGGGCCTTAATCCAATGGGACTGGTGTCCTTATAAGAAGAAGAGACGCCAGAGGACACTCACTCACTCACTCTCTGTGTGCACACAGAGGAAAGGCTCGGTGAAGACACAGTGAGAAGGTGGCTGTCTGCAAGCCAGGGAGAGGGGCTTCACCAGAAACCAACCCTGGCAACTTGAACTTGCAGCCTCCAGAGATGTGAGACAATAAATGTCTGTTGTTCAAGCACCCTGGTCTGTTATATCTCACTGTGGCAGCCCAAGGAGACTGGTTCAGGCGGGTTCTCTCCAGTGCTGGGAAACATGGGGACAGAGGGATGCTTGTTTGTTACTGGAATGGGTGTAATCATTCTAGAGAGCAGCCTAGCAGTCTTTAGTTAAATTCAGTTTGCGTCTGCCTTAGAGCCCAGCTGTCTCCCTTTAGGATATACCCCAGAGAAATTCTTCCACAGGTTCTAAAAGGAACACATATGAGAATGTTCATCACCGTGCAGTTTATACTAGCAGGGAGTTGGAGACAACTCAAGTGTTCATCCCTAGGGAAATGGACAAGTGGTGGTGAAGTGGATGAATTTCATGGACTTTTCTGCACTAATATGAAGCAACAGATGTCAACAGCGTAATGTCCAGAAAAAACAGTAAAAAAAAAAAAAAAAGAAGTCTTGTTTATTGGGTTGCTATCAACTTATTTATTGACACCATTAAGATGTCATGGAAGAATCTGAACCACCATTATGACCAACCTATGTTTTACAAGGATATGGGCTTTTAAATAAAAACACATATATTAAACATACTGCATCACCTGCCAAGGAAGAGGGGAATGATAAGAGGCTGAGGGGAAAATAACATAAAATAATGTCCAGAAAAAACAGTGCCACAAGAGGTTGAGGGGGAAATAACATAAAATAAAACACAAGAGGGGTCTTGCTATGGTGCTTGATAATGGCAATGTGCTATGAACAGGCATATGATCAACTCAACCTCAATTTTTTGTACTTCAGGTCTATGAGAAAGAGGAAGAAAAGAGGGTAAGTGACTGATCCCAGCTCATCTGTCTGGGTAATGCTTTCCCACCCTCCCTGTGACAGTGGGTAGAGCATGAGGTTAGCTTACTTCTCGCCAGAGCCGATTTGCTGTCTGTGTGAGTCTTGGCCAGGCCAGGCTGGTGTGGCTTGTGTAGGGCTGAGGGCAAGGCCAGCAAGCCGAGGAGGACCAGGAGCCTCCAGACAGAATGCATCGTGGGTTCTGGGACCTGTGGGTATCAAGAAAGGTCAGTTGATACACAGGTGAATGGCTGCAAGGGTGGCCACTGGGATGAATGGACTCATGGTTTTTAGTAGGAAGATGGCACCGGAGTTAGCCCCTCAGGATGCTGTGGGGAGGCGTGATGGGCTCTGGCAGCTGCCCTGGGGCTTGCTCACATGGTGAGGGCAGCAGGTGGAACACTGAGGTGAGGCCAGGGATCCAGAGGGAGGCTTGGTTGCTTGGAGACACTCAGTAGGGCCCACTGTTGGGTCATCCAGCAGGGGTCCTCTCCCAGACTCTGCACAGGCTAGGTGTTGGTGACTCTTCAATGAAGAAATGAATGAATGAATGGGTGAGGATGGCTAATCTCAGGCTTCCCAATTGGACTAGGATTTTTCCTAAGGGCAGGATCATCTGTAATGTCTACCACCATGCTTGCTTGGTAGAAATTAAGTGCTGGTGATTGTTTATTGATGTGACTGAATGACTGAATACATGAAATAGTGAGATACATGAATAGTGGTTGGTCTCTGTTCAGTTCAGTTCAGTCACTCAGTCGTGTACGACTCTTTGCAACCCCAGGGACTGCAGCAAGCCAAGCTTCCCTGTTCATCACCAACTCCCAGAGCTTACTCAAACTCATGTTTATTGAGTTGGTGATGCCATCCAACCATCTCATCCTCTGTCACCCCCTTCTCCTCCTGCCTTCAATCTTTCCCAGCATCAGGACCTTTTCCAATGAGTCAGTTCTTCGAATCAGGTGGCCAAAGTATTGGAATTTCAGCTTCAGCATCAATCTTTCCAATGAATATTCAAGACTGATTTCCTTTAGGATGGACTGGTTGGATCTCCTTGCAGTCCAAGGGACTCTCAAGAGTCTTTTCCAACACTACAGTTCAAAAGCATCAATTCTTCAGCTCTTAGCTTTCTTTATAGTCCAACTCCAATATCCATACATGACTACTCTAAAAACCACAGCTTTGACTAGATGGACATTTGTTGGTAAAGTAATGTCTCTGCTTTTCAATATGCTGTCTAGGTTGGTCATAGCTTTTCTTCCAAGGAGTAAGCATCTTTTAATTTCATGGCTGCAGTCATCATCTGCAGTGATTTTGGGGCCCCCCAAAATAAAGTCTCTCACTGTTTCCACTGTTTCCCCATCTATCTGCCATGAAGTGACGGGACCAGATGCCATGACTTTAGTTTTCTGAATATTGAGTTTTAAGCCAACTTTTTCACTCTCCTCTTTCACTTTCATCAAGAGGCTCTTTAGTTCTTCACTTTCTTCCATAAGGGTGGTGTCATCTGCATATCTGAGGTTATTGATATTTCTCCCAGCAATCTTGATTCCAGTTTGTGCTTCATCCAGTCCAGCATTTTGCATGATGTACTCTGCATATAAGTTAAATGAGAAGGGTGACAATATGCAGACTTGATGTATTCCTTTCTCAATTTAGAACTAGTCTGTTGTCCCATGTCCAGTTCTAACTGTTGCTTCTTGACCTGCATACAGATTTCTCAGGAGGCAGGTCAAGTGGTCTGGTATTCCCATTTCCTGAAGAATTTTCCAGAGTTTGTTGTGATCCACACAGCCAAAGGCTTTGACATAGTCAATAAAGAAGTAGATATTTTTCTGGAACTCTCTTGCTTTTTCAATGATTCAACAGATGTTGGCAATTTGATTTCTGATTCTTTTGCCTTTTCTAAATCCAGCTTGAACATCTGGAAGTTCACGGTTCATGTACTGTTAAAGCCTGGCTTGGAGAATTTTGAGTGTTACTTTGCTAGCATGTGAGATGAATGCAATTTTGCAGTAGTATGAACATTTTTGGCACTGCCTTTCTTTGGGATTGGAATGAAAACTTTCTCCAGTCTTATGGCCACTGCTGTCTTCCAAATTTGTTGGCATATTGAGTGCAGCACTTTCACAGCATCATCTTTTAGGATTTGAAATAGGTCAACTGGAATTGCATCACCTCCACTAGCTTTGTTTGTAGTGATATTTCCTAAGTCCCACTTGACTTCACACTCCAGGATGTCTGGCTCTACATGAGTGATTATACCATCGTGATTATCTGGGTCATAAAGATCTTTTTTCTATAGTTTTTTTTTTTGGTATGTATTCTTGCAACCTCTTCTTAATAACTTCTGCTTCTGTTCAGTCCATACCATTTCTGTCCTTTATTGAGCCCATCTTTGCATGAAATGTTCCCTTGGTATCTCTAACTTTCTTGAAGAGATCTCTAGTCTTTCCCATTCTATTGTTTTCCTCTATTTCTTTGCATTTATCACTGAGGAAGGCTTTCTTATCTCTCTTTGCTAGTGTTTGGAACTCTGCATTCAAATGGGTATATCTTTCCTTTTATCCTTTGCCTTTAGCTTCTCTTCTTTACTCAGTTATTTGTAAGGCCTCCTCATTTTGCCTTTTTACATTTCTTTTTCTTGGGGATGGTCTTTATCACTGCCTCCTGTACAATGTCACAAATCTCCAACCATAGTTCTTCAGGCACTCTGTCTATCAGATCTAATCCTGTGAATCTATTTGTCACTTCCACTGTATAATCATGATGGGCTTGATTTAGGTCATATCTGAATGGTCTAGCAGTTTCCCCTACTTTCTTCAATTTAAGTCTGAATTTGACAATAAGGAGTTTATGATCTGAGCCACAGTCAGCTCCCAGTCTTGTTTTTGCTGACTGTATAGAGCTTCTCCCTCTTGGGCTGCATCTTTGGTTGGTCTCTAACTCCCCCACTAAAGTAAATGTTTCTGGGGGCTGGGTGTGAGATTAATCCATCCTCATGTGTTTAGTGCTTCCCATGTTTACCATGTGGCAGTTACTAGCAATGTTTGTTAATTGACACAAATGAATGACTGATCATTGGATGGCTGGTTTCTGGTTAAGGTTTACAAGGAGGGGAGAGACAGCCTTGAAGTCAAAGCACTGCAAAGTTTACCTTGTTGCTCTGGGTTTGAGGGTCATAGAGAATTCAGCTCAAATTCTCTGTCCTCACCGTTTTAAGCAATGATATCCCAACCTATCCAGGGGCTCCAGCTCCAGCTGGTGGAGTCTTCCTCGACTCCTCTTTCCTCATCTCCCACAACTCATCTGTCCAGAAGTCCTGTTAACACTCCCGAAATCTGACCACATTTAACAGCTCTTCCTCAGTCGCCGGCCTGAGCTATTGCAGGTGTGTCTTACCTGGTGTCTCAGCTTCTTTCATGGCCCATTTACAATCTCTTTTGCATACAGCTGCCTGAGTAATTGTTTGGAGACCTAAGTTAGACTATGCACTCCCCTGCTCAAAACCCTCCAAAGTTTCCCACAGAAAAAGCCAAACTCTATGCAGAGCCTCCCAGAGCCTGCAGGGTCCCTGCAGCCTCTGACTGCAGCCCCTACCACTCTGTCTCTCCTCTGCCCCTCTGTAGCTGCAAAGACCTTGGGGGTCTGGGCTCCACAAGCCAACTGCACCGAGCTCTGAGACAAAGGCACTTTCCCCTTCCCATGCTCCCCCCAGCAGGGTGGGGTGGGGAGGAAGTGCAGGCCCTGTGTGAGTTTCTCTGAAGCCCTATGCCATTCTTGGACACTTCACTTCTGGTTTCGTAAATCACAAGCATCAGTTCAGGGTGATAGCTTTCCCGATTTGAGGTTCTCTCTCAGGGTTCATGATCCCCTTGAGGATGTTTGTAGAATATCAATTACTTTGAAATGTACTTTTCTAGTCTTCCTGGTCTTGTGTAACCAGCTGGAACTTTGTTATTATTTTGTCAAGAAAATTGGAGAAGAGAGGGCATTGTTGTCCTTGGCTCTTTGGAGGTGTGAACCGGGGCTGAGGGTAGGGGCTGTCTGTCCCACCTCGTCACGGGCTGTGGTTCTCAGGGCCACTGAGTGTAAAGAAATGATGACATGGAAGGGGTAGACTTTCCAGGTCTGGGGCATGATTTGGGAACAGGAAGCACTGTTCAGGGGTGAGACCTGGATTTGGAGTCAGCTTAATGCATAATCACACGTGGTTAAGAGCATGGGCTTCTCAGTCACACGGACCAGGATGCAAATCCTGGCTTTCCCTCCTGGCAGACTCAGTTTCCAGATCTGTAAAAGGAGGAGGAGCATTGTGCAGGGCTATAGTGAGGATTAAGGGGAATCAAGCTCAGGGCGATGCTCAAAATGCTTGTAGCTATGATTGCTGTCACCTCACCCTCGCCTTTTCGAGTCTCAGTTTCCTCACCTGTAAACTGGAGAAGCTGGCGGAGTGAATGACACCACATATGATTAGCCTGGAGATGGTGCCCAGGACACTGAAAATACACAGCATGTTAGGGAGCCGCCTCTCCTGAGTGCATCTGCAAATGAGCGCGTGGCTGTTTGGGCAATTCTATTAGGAATTACAAGGCAGGGCTGTGTGCCTCCCGTACCTGGAGGGAGTTTGCAGATGTCCAATCAGATGGTGGGCTTCGCTCTCATTCATTCAACAAACAAAGCACCGGAAGTGTCGAATGCTGCGTGTCAGGCACCGTGGCTCTGAGCATCCCGGCAGGTTCCTCATCCTCTTGGTGCTCACATACCCATGGGGAGACAGACAGTCTTCAGTGAGCATGTGGTTATGAAGCTGGGCTCTGCTGTGGAGTGGAGGTGAGAGGAGCTAAGCCAAGTACAGTGAGGGGAGACCTGGCTGGTGGGGAGAGGGTAATCAGGGCAAAGACCTGCCCGAGAAGGCAGAGTTGACATTTAAGGGAAAGACTACAGCTAGCTGAGTGTTGTCCCACCTCTGCCCCTGCTGGTGCTCCCAGAGAAGGGGGTGCTGGAGAGATGCTCAGCTCCTCTGTAAGCAGCTACCTACGAGGATGGTGATGATATTTATCTGATGGCCTCATTCACTGTGCTAAGCCTGCTTCATGCGAGATCTCATTCTACCCTCCTGCCATACATGAGGGGACGGGGACCCAGAGAAACCCAGCAGCCTGCCTTCCCAGAGCAGTGAGACACTGTTTCCCTTTGGAAGATGGAGCTGCTGGATGTCCCAAACTTCACCCATTAGCAATCCCCAATACTATTTCAACTAACGTTCCTTAGAACGGGCTTCTTTATGTTTTGGGGAGACATTTGGAAATGTGATGAAAACTTGGGTTTGTGATGATAAACATATATGTACCTGGTTTTAAAATGTTGCTCACAGTAGCAGAATTTCTGTGGTCGTCCTAAGGCATGTAGGTAATGGCTTTCAAATTGTGGTGTGGGAGAAGACACTTGAAAGTCCCTTGGACTGCAAGGGGATCACAGTCAATCCTAAAGGAAATCAATCCTGAGTATTAATTGGAAGGACTGATACTAAAGCTGAAAGTCCAATCCTTTGGCTACCTGATGCGAAGAGCTGACTCATTGGAAAAGACCCTGTTGCTGGGAAAGATTGAGGGCAGGAGGAGAAGGGGTGACAGAGAATGAGATGTTTGGATGGCATCACTGACTCAGTGGACATGAGTTTGAGCAAATTCGAGGAAATGGTGATGGACAGGGAAGACTGTCATGCTGCAGCCCATGGGGTCGCAAAGAGTTGGACACAGCTGAGTTGGACTTAACAGTTGGCTTTCCAAGAGTTTGACTTGGAGGAACATTGATTTGTCCACTCAACCACTATTTCTTTTGGACCAACTATGTGCCAGGTACTGCACTTGGCTTGGGCAATAGGAGGATCACTGCATTTCTTGCAGCTTATAGTCTGGTGAGAGAATCAGGACAAAAGATGAACAATACATGAAATAATTACAAATTGTATTGGAGTAAAGCTAGGTGAGATTGGGAATTGCACGGGGTCACTTTAGACAAGGGTTAGGGAGATTATCTGGAGAAAGTGGCCTCTGAAATGGAACCAGGAGAAGGAGATGGAGCTGGCCTTGGGTACTTATGTAAGGGGTGCCAGCAGGTGGAACCATAGGCTAAAGGCCCTGTGGTGGAAAAACGAACAAAAGTAGGTCAGAGGAACAAAAGAACTGGGTGTGGCTGGAACCATCAGGTAAGAAGTTAGCTGCCATGTGCCCAGAAGAGGCCCCGGCTCGCATCTGTGGCTCCAGGCAGGGCATCCAGCCAGGGAAGGGGACAGGCGCCCCTGGCAGAATACGGACAGTCCAAGTGCTGTGCACGAGTGCCCTCCTGTGGCCACTGGGAGTGGCTTCTCCCATCTCCTTGTGCTCTCTGACAGTTTAAGGTCCCCCAGGGCAGAGGTCTTCAAACTTCAGGGAGCAGCAGAGCAAGTGGGTAACAGGCAGCCTCCTGCACCTGAGTCAGCAGGGCTTGGGACAGGCCTTCTTGGTCCACTCATTGAGAATCACTTGTCTGAGGAATGGGATCCATTATTCATTGATATGCTATTTACCACACAAGATTAGAACTTTTACCCACATACAAGTTTCCCTAAAAATGGAGGTAGGGGCCTTCCTGAATGGAAAATTGGAATTTAACAAAAAATGATGACAGTGGGTTCTACCGTGGCCTGGAGAAGGGGAAGAGAAGATAGAAGAGCTGGGGTTTGCAGGGCATTGCAGTACTTTTGGAGGGATGGGTGGTCCTTGTGAAAAGTCAGATTTCTAGGCCAGCCCTGAGCAATGGAGTCAGAGTCTCCCTGCACATGGGACCTGGGAATGAGCTTCTGGGATGTCCTGCTCTACAGGGTGCAGGAGGTTTGTTTAGCTGAAATAAGAGTAATGATACTAGTCAACATTTGTTGAGTGCTGACTGTGCATGAGGGGCCATCTAAGTGCTTTACTTTTAATTGCTTGGTTAGTCCTCCACACCACCCTCTGAGGTAGGTACTGTTGTTACTGGCCTCCCTTTGCGAGGCACAGAGAGGTTAAGTAAAATTCCCATAGTCACCCAGCTGTGGAGGTGGGGCTGCAGCAGGAACCAGACAGCCAGACCCACAGGAGGGAGGTCAGAGGAGCTGGCACTCATTTCCCCACCAGGCTCCCACCCTACACTCCTCTATGCCCCCCCAACACCATCCATAGCCCTCACAGGCAGCACAAGGAGAGGCAGGAAGAGTAACAAGAGCAGACTCAGTGAGCCCAGAATCCGTGCCAGGCTCTGCTCTAATTCTTTGCAGATTAATTTGATGACTCCTCCCAACAACCCTTGAGGCTTGCTTTGCTGTTGCCCCATTTCATACATGCAAAGCCTGAGACAGAGAGATGGGCGCACTTGCCTACAGACACGCACCCATAGTGTGAAGCTGTCTGATTATAGTAGGCGCTAGTTCGTCTCTGGATAAATTCACTCGCAGTCCTCGCCCTTCCTTCTGGGCTCTGTGAGCTTGCCTTGTCCAGTGGCGTTTCCTCCCGTCTTCTACAGAGACCGCTAAAGAGTCCCTGGGACCCGCACGGCGAATATCAAAGACTTTCAATGAGCCGGAGTTGCTGGTGCACCAGGGGAGTGAAGACTGCAGGTCTTCCACAACCGTGCACACTCTGGACCACAAGGGGGCAGAAGCTGACTCCCTCCAGCCCAGGGTCCTGCACAGCGGAGGTGTTCTCAGGAGGCCGGCGGAAGGCGGGTCATCCAGGAGCACCAGCCATTCGGGGCCACAATGTTGGCCTTAAATGTCAGCCAGTGGGAAGCAGGAAATGTGCTTGAGCCCTTACTACTCAATCAGACCTCAGCAACCATTGTAAGAAGTTAGGAAAAGAGTCAGTTAAACCCAAAGGGAGCAGAAGCAAGGAAGTAATAAAAATCAAAGTAGAAGCTAATGAAATAAATGCAAAAAAATAGTAGAGAAAATCAATAAAATCAAAAGCTGTTTCTCTTAGAAGATCAATAAAATTGAAAAAATCTCAGAGGGATTAGGAAAGAGAGAGGACACAAGCGATCAATGCTGGGCATGAAAGAGGTGGCATGTTACAGACTTCACAGATATTAAAAGGTTAATAAAAAAATCATGAAGAATTCTGTGACAGTAAAATCTACACCTTAGACAAAAATAAGGTCCTTGAAAGACACCAACTACCAAGGCTTCTCTAGAAGAAATAGATGACCTGAAAATCTCTGTATCTATCACATAAATTGAATTTGTAGAAAAAGCCTTAGCACACAGAAAACACTAGGCTAAGATCATGTCATCACCAAACATGACATATCCAAGCTATTCCAGAAAACTGAAGAGGAAGGAAGACTTATCAAGTTCTTCTGTGAGGCCAGCCTTACCCTAATATCAAAAACAGACTAATATAGACCAATGTCCATTGTGAACACAGAGACAAGACCCCCCAAATTTTAGTGATTTAAATATGGCAATGTACAAAAAGGGTAACACATCTTGACTATGTAGGGGCTTATCTCAGGAATGAGATATTAGTTTGGCATTTGAAAATAACCACATTAACAAACTAAAGAAGAAAAATTACACAATTCAGTAGATACTGAAAAAGCATTTCATATATATCTTCAACTTCTAGATTTGATAAAAACTTTCATCTTGCTAGGAACTGGAGGGAACTCCCTCAGCCTGATAAAGGGCACCTATACAAAACCTACAACTAACATTGTACACAAAACCTATAACTAACATTATAGTTAATGGTGAAAGACTAAATGCTTCCCCGCTAATTTCAGGAACCAGACAAGGATGTCTGCTCTCACCACTTCTGTTCAACGTTGTTCTGGATGTTCTGCCTAGACAGGAAAGGAAATTAAACATCTGGATCAGAAAGAGAGACATCAACTAGCTTTATTCATAGATGATATGACCATCAACACAGAGTCTGATGGACTCTACAGAAAAGTCACTAGAACTAATGTGTGAGCTTAGCATAGTTACGGAATACAAGATCAAGAAGCAACATCAGTTACATTTCTACAAACTAGCCATGAACAATTGGAAACTGACATTAAAACAGTACTATTTTGATAACATTGAAGATATTAAATACTTTGGAATAATATGGCCAAAGGTATGTAAGATCTGTACACTGAAAACTATAAAATATTACCGAGAGACATTTTAAAAGATCTAGATAAATGGAGAGATGTGTTCTGTTGGAAGACTCAATATTGTTAATAAGTTTTCTCCTCCAGTTTGATTTCAGACTCAATGAAATTCCATTAAAAATCCCTGCAAGATTGTGTAGAAATTGATACATTTATTCTTAAAATTCACATGGAGATGAATTTAGCTATTTTAGAATAGCTAAAATAACTGAAACAAAGCAAGAGCAAACTGGGTACAAGAAGCTTTGGTGATAGGAAATAATACCAGTGGAGCCTTTGTCAAGTGCCAATAGAAAATCATAGTGCATACCCCTTGGAGTTCTAGAACAAGGCCACACCATCTGCTGCAGAGAACTTTATATCATTTGGAAAATAGCACCTAGCTTGATACCAGCCCCCGGTAGACAACTGGGTCTGAGCGTGGGCTCTCAAATAACCATGTGGCCAGAACTACTCCTCATGAGCTTGGTACAGCCCGAACCAGCAAATAAGCCAGAAAGTCAGGTTGGCCCAGGATCAGTCCATCATACACTGGAAGTGTCCTATCCAGGATTAGTCCTGAGCAGTGGGGTACAAATAAGGTACATGTGACCCAGACCCCATGTCACCTGTCACTGTTGCACTGGCATCTTTTCCTCGACATCTATGGCCTTATAGAAGTTTTCTACAACCAACTGAGAGAGGAGAAAAATGTTTGAAATTTGATTCATGAGTGGATCAGGTTGGTATGCTGATATGACATGAGAAAGATCTGTTCAGCACTACAGCTCCTCTTTCGAGGAGCCCAGACCATCTCTCTGGACAGAGCTTTAGGCCACGTACCTGTCACCTACTCTGTGCAGAGAGAGTGGCCTGAGGTAAGGCTAGACATGGACTTGTGAGCTGTGATGAAGGGCTCATTGGTCATAGGACTGGAAGGAACAATATTGGATGACTGAGGATATTGGATGGGTCTAGGGAAGAGGTGCATGGATGGACAATGGAAGTGAATATCACTATAAACAGAAGCTTTTGTCCCCCTGAAATTCATATGTAGAAACAACACCCAATGTGATGATATTTGGAGGTGGGGCCTTTGGCAGGAGATTAGATCATGAAGTTTTCAGGATTAGTGTCCTTATAAAGAGGCCTGGTGGTACAGACGGTAAAGTGTCTGTCTACAATGCAAGACCTGGGTTCTGTCCCTGGGTTGGGAAGATACCCTGGAGAAGGAAATGGCAACTCACTTCAGTACTCTTGCCTGGAAAATCCCATAGACGGAGGAGCTTGGTGCAGGCTACTGTCCATGGGGTCGCGAAGAGTCAGGCACAACTGAGCGACTTCACTTTCACTTAAGGAGGCCTCAGAGAGCTCCCTTACCCCTTCTGACATGTAAAGGCACAACAAAAAGATGGCCATCTATGAACCCAGAAGTGAAGGCTCACCAGACACAGAATCTGTCATTTCTTTAATCTTAGGCTTTCCAGCTTGCAGAACTATAGAAATAAATTCCTGTTATTTATAAGCCATTCAGGCTAAGGTGTCTTGTTATAGCAGCCCGAATGGACTGAGACAATACAAAGAGTGTGAATATGTGTGTGCGTGTGCGTGTGTGTGCATGATCAGTTCCCCTTTTATTTGTTTTAAAAATTGAAGTAGAGTTGATTTACAATGTTTTGTTAGTTTCTGGTATATAGCAAAGTGATTCAGTTATACGTGTATAGATTTTTCAGTTCAGTTCAGTCGCTCAGTTGTGTCCGACTCTTTGAGACCCCATGAATCGCAGCATGCCAGGCCTCCCTGTTCATCACCATCATCACTTAGACTCCCGTCCATTGAGTCCGTGATGCCATCTAGCCATCTCATCCTCTGTCATCCCCTTCTCCTCCTGCCCCCAATCCCTCCCAGCATCAGTCTTTTCCAGTGAGTCAACGCTTCTCATGAGGTGGCCAAAGTACTGGAGTTTCAGCTTTAGCATCATTCCTTCCAAAGAAATCCCAGGGCTGATCTCCTTCAGAATGGACTGGTTAGATCTCCTTGCAGTCCAAGAGACTCTCAAGAGTCTTCTACAACACCACAGTTCAACAGCATCAATTCTTCGGTGCTCAGCCTTCTTCACAGTCCAACTCTCACATCCATACATGACCACAGGAAAAACCATAGCCCTGACTAGATGGACCTTAGTCGGCAAAGTAATGTCTCTGCTTTTGAATATATACTATAGATTGTTACACGTATTTTCCTTTTTAGTAAACGTTTATTTATGGTTTTTGGCTGTGCTGGGTCTTTGCTGCTGCACATGGGCTTTCTCTAGCTGTGGCGCGTGGGCTTCTCAGATGGTGGCTTCTCTTGTGGAGCACGGGCTCAGCTGCTCCGTGGCGTGCCTAACCTTCCAGGACCAGAGATTTAACCTGTGTCCCCTGCATTTGCAGGCTGACTCTTACCCACTTGACCACTGAGGAAGTCTTATATTCTTTTTCATGTTTTTTCCGTTATTGTTTATTACAAGATGTTGAATATAGTTCCCTGTGCTCTATAGCAGGACCATGTTGTTTGTCTATTTTATATATAGCAGTTTGTATATGCTAATCCCAAACTCCTAATTTATTTCTCCCCACCCCCTTTTCCCTTTGGTAAACAAAAATTTGTTTTCTGTGTTGTGAGTCTGTTTCTATTTTGTAAACAAGTTATTTGTATGGTATTTTAGTTCCACATATAAGTGATGTCATATGATATTTGTCTTTGTTTGACTTATTTCACTTAGTATGATAATCTCCACTTCTGTCCATGTTACTGCAAATGGCATTACTTCATTTTGCTTTATACAGCTGGTTACTATTCCATAGTATATATATATACCACATCTTCTGTAGATGTTCATCTGTTGATGGACACAGGTTGTTTCCATGTCCTGGCTATTGTTAACAGTGCTGCCATGGACATTGTTGTGCTTGTATCTTTCTGAATTAGAGTTTTCTCTGGATATCAGCCCAAGAGTGAGATTGCTGGATCATATGCCAATTCCTTTGTAAAGGAAGCTCCATACTATTTTCTATAGAGGCTGCACTAATTACAGTCTCACCAACAATGTAGGAGAGTTACTAACGGGTGTGAATCTTTGTGTTGCACCAGTGCCCACCAGAGAGCATTCATTGCAGAAGAGTCACAACCAACCAGCTGGTTGAGATGATGCAGAGGGTAGATGCCAGCCAGCCTCTGTCCTCAGCCACTGAGTGCTGGCCTCTCTTCCTAGCAAAGTATCTCCACCCAGGGCACACTTGTGTTTCACTCAACCTGAATATTTATCTAAACTAGACAATTGACCCCAGATATTATAGAGGCCACTATTCTTTGATCATCTATGCAGAGTTTGTCCATTTTGAATTTAGTTCATTTCAACGACTTTAAGAAAAAGTGTAGATTTCATGTAACTGTTGTTTTATGTTGGAAAAACGGTCTTTCCCTTCTCAGTCCTAACCAAAGTGGAAAGCCTTTTCTGTAACATTAAACAAACAAACAGAAAGAACCAATGCTGTTTGGGATACCATACGGGTAAATAGGCATCCTGTCAGACCACAGATAGCGATGATGGCTGAATCACTAGGGACAGAAAGGCAAACCCATATCAAGAAGATGTGCTTATTACAGTGAGCAGAAATGACTGATTCTTCTCAACCTGCCATAACCTGGCTGGAAGGTGTTCTTCCTTCCCCCTGGAATGGTGGTACATTAAAGGTTTATCAGAATTAGTGTTTAATATTCAGAGAGTATTAGGCATAATGTAAATGAAAATAATAGCATGTTTTTTCTTTGCAAGGAGTCAGATATATAAGCTAACTTGTGACTTTAGGACCTGCTCAGGCTCAGTCCACTGATTCCAACTGGACAAGGATTATTGCTGTGCATGCCCAATATTAAAACCTGATAGATCAGACTACACGTACTCTAGGAAGGGCATCTCAGGTTGCATGGTCATTTGATATCTCATAGTTAGATGACCATCTCTACCAGGACTCAGTTTCAAGACAGGAGTGGTTTTTCAAAATCAAAACAGTTTTATGCACAGTAGGATAGTACTCTTCTCCAAAATGCGGCGTTTTCTCCAAAATTCTGTAGTGTTTCTCTTGTTAAAGTTTGCCAGAACATCAGTACAACACCCTTGTTTGCTAAAGATACTTTAAAAGTATAACTGGCTCTGCCTTGGTCATAAGGATAAAGTGGTAGAGAAGCTTGAACTGCTTGGTGGAGAGACTTTTCTTGCTCTGATTCCTATTCAAGTCTGGTACCTTAAGAGTTAGTACATGCAACTGTGGTATGTATGCGTGTGTGTGCATGCTCGGTCACGTCCAATTCTTTGTGACCCCATGGACTGTAGTCTGCGAGGCTCCTCTGTCAATAGGATTTTCCAGGCAGGAATACTCAAGTGGGTTGCCATTTCATTCTCTAGAGGATCTTCCCAACCCAGGGGTTGAACCTGAGTCTCTTATGTCTCCTGCATTGACAGGTTCTTTACCACTGACACCACCTGTGAAGCCTTAGTTGTATTATATATTGTCTTAAAAATCAAAATGGCTTATGAAGTTTGGGCCTTTTTGTAAGAATAGGCATTGCAAGGGCACAACAATTTTTTATTTATCTTGGAGGGATACCCTGATATGCTCCAAATCATTGTCCTTTCAAAAGTTTCATCACAGTGGTGGGGTCTGGGTTTTCATGAAATCTTGTCTTTTTGATCTCGTGTATTTTGATAATGCATTTAAATTTCTTTCTAATTTTTGCTCACCACATCTAACAAGCATAATGTTAGATGTATTGGATGCATGAAATGTTCTTTGATGTCAAGATAATAAATATTTTTGCAAGCCACGTTATTATTATTTTAAAAATTGTACATTTTTAAAATTTATTTATTTTTGGCTGTGCTGGGTCTTCGTTGCTGTGTGTGGCCTTTCTCTAATTGCATTGATCGGGGGCTACTGTTTAGCCCTGGTGCATGGGCTTCTCATTGTGTTGGCTTCTTTTGTTGCAGAGCAAATGCAGGTGGCCTCAGTAGTTGTGGTGGATGGGATTAGTTGCCCTGCAGCATGTGAAATCTTCCTGGACCAGGGATCGAACCCATGTCCCCTCCATTGACAGGCAGATTCTTAACCACTGGACCACCAGGGAAGTCCTGCAAACTATATTATGGTAGAGAGCAAGATGCTCACTGGCCCAAAGCAAAACTGTGAGAGTGTGTTGATAACACTGACAAGTAAAAGCAAGCTGATTCTGATGGTTCCTACATCTTGGTATAGAGTGAAAAAAAATATTTCCCAGGGCAATAGAGGATTCCAGGTGCCAGGGGCTGTGGACAGTGAGCAGTCGTGTTAGGTGGGGATGGGATAATAATATGATTTTCTTTTTCAGTGTGTCAATTTGGCTAGGCTACAGTCCCCAGTTATTTAATCAGGTACAAATCTAAGTGTTACTTTGAAAGGAGTTTCCAGATGTAATTAAAGTCCTATGAGATGGTTTTATGTAAATGACGTTATCTTGGATGATTTAGGTAGGACAAATTCAATCAGTTGGAAGACCTTTAAAGCAATGCTGAGGGGGAGGGAGAGAGATAGAAGGAAACAGAGAATAAGAAGAACAAGAAGGAGGAAAAGAAGGAAAAAGAGAAGAAAGATTGCTTATGGGATGCAGCTTCAGTTCTGGCTTTTCCCTTCCTGGTAGCTTTACCTACTGGCTTTGGTCTTGCTTAACTGACCTTCATAATCACATAAGCTAATTTCTCAAGAGCTCGAGCTTGCACTCACTCTTTCTCCTTTTTCTGTAGATTGATCCTGAATGTTACAAGTATTAGCATCTTTTTTTCTCTCAAATCTAAATTATAACCTTTGTCTCTTCAACTCCTCCAACTGCTTTTGGGTTACTATCCTGTGACAAGAGAAAGCTCCAGGAGTTTCTGCTGGCCATTGTCTCCTAAAACAATTCTCCCTCTATAGATCAGAGAGCCATCTGGGGATCTGTCAGTTGCTAATTGTATCTATTCCAACTATACATGAATGAACTGGGGAAATACTCACAGAATGGGTCCCCATAATTATTGGGCCCACTCTGAATCAACCTTGTTCCAAAATCCCATTTATCACTTGAAAAACAGAAGCCCATTTTAACTAGTGGACCTGGAAAATTGGGTCCCCAGAAAATTACATAAATTCACAGCCAGTATCTCACATTCCCAAAAGTTTGGGGTATTTTTTTCATAGTACACCATGATTGTGATGAATGTCAATGGGCCAGTCTGGGAGAGACTTGAAGGAAGATTTACAGTATACACTGTGGCTACATTGCAGGACCCTTTGCCTTCCTTTCCATCAGTGCCTTCCTGATTCTGAACTAGCTTATAACTGAAAACTGGATGAGAGGCTCTGATTCTCCCTTTTGGCAACCTGAGTCAGGTTTCTGGATACCAAACTTGAAGAGTCCCCTGATCAATTAACATTTAGTAGATGGACTAAATTTTTTTTTTTTTTTTTTTAGGGAGACTGATCAATTAGTAACTGCCAAGTAGTTGAATTACCAACTTATCATTGCTAGTCATTAAAATGAGCTTGCCATCTTGTTTCTACCAATTAAACTCTGTACTTCCTCTCTGTTTTTTTATATCTCATCATCCCAATTGAAATAAAGGAATCCTCTCTCTCTCATTTGGCAGCACCACATGGCATATGGGATTTTAATTCTCCAACCAGGGATCAAATCTGTGCCTCTTGCCGTGGAAGCATGGAGTCTTAACCACTGGACCACCAGGGAAGTCCCATTAACCATTTTTTAATGGAGGCCTTCTCAATGGTCACATTTCCCAAGAAACAGAAAGCCATCATAGAGCTCTTCAAGGATACTGATGCTCTTCTCCTAATGTAAACTAGTGAAGAGATGTTCTTTGGGCCCCCTCAGGAGATAATGGTGTTGGGAGAGGTGCATGTATTTGCAAAACATAAATCCACTCCAACAGTCCTGTCTCCCAAACCTTTAGGAGACTTACTTTAAGTAAAGCCTTAATTAAGTAAAGCTTTAAAGCCCGGGAAGTTCTAGCATCTCAACCACATTGGATGAAGGCCATTGTTGAGTTCTTTACAGTAACCAACATAATAAACTGTTAAAGCCATTTTCAGTTGTCTGGTACTAGGACTAAATTCAGAACCTTTCATAAATGTACCCATCAATTAATTAAGTACAACCCATTGCTATATTCTAATGTATTTAGAATCACTTGCTACAATATTCTCCATATCTGCTTAAATAAATTGTCAAATATTTCAATTAAGTGTAAAAGTTGTTTTATCTTTTATTTTTGTCCCCCTAGAGCATGCTGAGATCTGAAACTAGTTGTGGGTCTAGTGGCAGCAGAAGGTGGTAGGGTGAATTTTGAGGATCTTTGAGGAGTAATCTTATGGAACTTGGAAGCAAAGTTCTGAGGAAGGAACTCCTATTGGCTGGTGCAGTATTCAGAAAATGGTTTTGATAAGGCTAGTTTTAGGACACTAAATAAATACCTAAACTCAATCTGACTTCCTCTAGCTGAGTGAAGAACCATTGCCAGGTGATGCTCAGAGGAATAGAAATAAACAGGAGATAGGAGTTTTCTTTTCTCCTTCTCCAGCTTTGCAATTTCCCTCTAGTAGTCTCTGTTGGCAGACCCTAACAAGGAGCAAACCAGCAAAGAAGACACTAGGCTTGCAGGGTCCCAGACCAGCATGGAAAAGCAGAGTACAGAATGATAGATTTGGAAGCAAGAGGTAAAATCTTAATAACCAACATGTTTTTTTAAGAAAGGGAAGTGATGTAATATTGTCAAATGCACAGAAGAGTGCCAGGTATGAATTAAGGTAGTGATGAGGAAGGAAAAAAGGAGGCAGAACAGGTAGGGGGTAGGTTGGGTTGTCATCCAAAGTGCTAACTGCTAATGAATTGAGAAACATGAATACTGGATAAGGGTTCTTTGGCACTGGACACAAAGAAGTTCATAGATGGTCTAGGGCAAGTTATTTTGAGGAGTTAGGGGAAGAAACCAGATTATCCAGAACTGAACAGTGGAAGAAGGTGAAGAAGTAGAGATAGTGAATAGCTGTATGTCTTTTGAGCCTGGTGATGGATGGAATAAGAATGGGGATACTAGAACAATTTTTCTTTCATAAAGCACAAAACTTGTAGACTGTTCTAGCCTGAGAACATTTAGAGGATGAGATTGGCACTCTTGCTTCACAATGAGGAGACCATGGCCAGGAGCAGGGAGCTACCCAAGGTCACAGAATCAGTTTAGAAAACACTTCCGATCACACAGGAAGACTTGGATCTTAGCTTTTGGGAAACTCTGTATCGAAGTGTTCTGGTATTTCTGAGATAAAGGCTAAACCAGTCCAGGCATCTTCTTCCATCTTGTGAACTTTTGTTGTCATAACCAGACCCACTGCCATCTCTGGTTATTGTTGTCCCTGCTCACACGGTGCTATGGAAGCTGGACAGTCCACAGGTCAGAGCTGCAAAAAATTTATTGTGGGAAATTATAGTGAATCAATATATGGATTCTGGTGAGATTTATAAGGAAATAGGCTCTATACCAAGAGTAGTAGTGAATCTTTGGGTCCAGGGTGGGTAATGAGATTCCAGGCAGCAGCAGAATAATCAACATGAACATCTACATAGGTGATGGCCTGGAGCTTGGAGGACATTCCAGGGAGACCAGCCAGAACCTGACTCTGTATGAAATAATCAAGACATTAGTTACCTTCATACCCTTTCTAAGGAGGTTGTAAGCCGGTGCTGAGCCTTTCCCCTTGCCCCAT
The DNA here is from genome assembly GCA_006408675.1 of Madoqua kirkii. Classification (NCBI taxonomy): domain Eukaryota; kingdom Metazoa; phylum Chordata; class Mammalia; order Artiodactyla; family Bovidae; genus Madoqua; species Madoqua kirkii. The sequence continues at coordinate 16,631 of SJYC01040467.1, read as the reverse complement.
CTTCCTTCAGACTGGTATGACTGTCCGCTATCCATGGTGCTGAATTATATTCCTATCCTGACACGCATGCTCTGCCTATCACTGAATAACAAATTCTTGCTGTTTTCTGGACTCTCATCAACTAAGGTGAATCTTGCTCCTCACTTTGGCTTACTTCATGATAGAAAGATGTAAAGTATTGCCAGATGCTCTGGTTGATCAAAAGACATATTTCTTACTTTTAATATTGGCAACTCATTCACATTTATAAAACACTGGGTTGGCTAAAAAGTTGGTTTGGGTTTTTTTGCAAGTGTTATAGAGAAGCCTGGATGAACTTTTTGGCTAACCCAATGCTTTCTGTGTCAGTGGGCTGAATAAAATATAGGGGGCAAAGTTCAGGACTTCTGTCCCAAACAGAACAGGATGCCTAGATATATTGATGGGGATAAAATGAGATGCTATAGGCCTTTCAAAAGTTTGCAACTGGCAGAAAACTAGCTTAGTTAGAGCTGCACTGTCTAATACGGCAGCAGCTAGCCACACGTGCACATTAAGCACTTAATATTGAAATGTGCTGTAAGTATAAAATACACAATAGTTATAAAAAATGTGGTGTAAAATATAGAATGTAAAACATTTCATTAATATTTTATATTGATTATATGTTGACATGGTAATATTTTAGATATAGTGGCTAAATAAAGTTTATTACTAAAATTAATATCATATTTTTTCCTTAAAGAATGGCATTACTAGGCACTCAAAATTATGCATGTGTTTTGTATGTTACAATTCTGTTGAACCACACTGGCTTATTAATAGACTATTATGTAACTGAGCTAATCAACCCAAGGACATATATCCAACTGTGATGCTGACTATTCAGTTTCTTAAGTCTCCTGTCATGGATGGCATCTACTATGTGGTGGCTGAATTCATCACATACACCTTGTCTCTAGAAAGCATGTGTACAGTTCATTACAAACTTATCGTTACCCTTCAGAGGAGGATGCCTGCATCCCCCATGAGTACTATGTCCAGGCACCCAAAAGTTCTCCCCACTGGAGAGAGTGTCAGATGCTTTCCTACCCCTGCATGTTTGCACATGCTGTGCATCCTTTGCTTTATTATTATTAATTTACTTATCTATTTATTTTTGGCTGTGCTGGGTCTTCATTGCAGCACACAGGCTCTTCAGTGCTGTGAAAGGGCTTTCTCTAGTTGCAGCCAGTGGGGGCTGCTCTCTAGTTGGAGTGTGCAGGCTTCTCTCTGGGGTGGCTTCTCTTGTTGCAGAGCATGGGCTGTAGAGCGCTCAGGCTTTAGTAGTTGGGGCACACAGGTTTAGTTGCCCCATGGCATGTGGGATCTTCCTGGACCAGGAGTTGAATCTGTGTCCCCTGCATTGGCAGGTGGATTCTTAACTGCTGGACTACCAGGAAAGTCCCTATCCTTTGCTTTTAATGTCTTTTACCACAAGAAAACTCTTAATCATCCTTCATCACCCAGTTTAAATCCTGCCTCCTCTGTGAAGCCCCCCTTGATCTTGCCTCTATACTTCCACAGAACACTTTACTGCACATAAAGTTTTCTATTTATTTGTCTTATCCTTCAGTAGGCTGGGGGCTCTTGAGGTTATAAGCCATGTGTGAGTCTTTGTAATCTGGCACTTGGGATAAAATGGGGGAAAAGATAAAGTCTTTGTCTTCCTGAAGTCTACATTCTAGTGGAGAAGACAGAAAATAAGCAGGTAGTATAGTAGGAAATCAAATAGTAAAGATTTTATGATGGAAAGTAAAGTAAGGAAGATAGTGGAAACTATGTCTCTTTCTGAGAGACCTGAGATTGTGATGTTTGAGCAGAATGTATCAGCACAGAATAATTGCAAAAAGTACATGACACATGAATAATGGCATCTCCTTTTACAGAAACCTCTCTCTTTTCTCCATCAAACATCACCCTTCCAATAGCTGAGCCCTTTCCACACTGCAGTCACATTGCTCTTCTTTGCTTCAAAAAGGAAATCTTCCTGCCTCAGGACTTTTGCACATGTTTATCCTCCAGCCAGTGATGTTCTTTCCCAGGGTTTGGCACAACTCCTGCTTTGTAATTCAGGGCTCAGCTGAAAGGTCTCCTCAAAAGGGCTTCTGACTGCTTATATTCTCTTAGTTTGATGTGTTCTTCCCTGCATTCACCCCAGTCACTCTCCTCCAATTTGGTTTTCTTCACTGTACTCACCATTCTCTGGAATTTAGTCGGCTGTGTATGTATTTCCTAGTTCATTGTTAGTACACTCAACTAGGATACAAGCTCAGGAGAGAAGTTGTTCATGGCTGTATCCCTCATATCTAGTGCATGTGTGTGTGTTAGTCGCTCAGTCGTGTCCAACTCTGTAACCCCGTGAACTGCAGCCCACCAGGATTCTCTGTCTACGAAATTCTCCAGGCAAGAATACTGGAGTGGGTTGCCATTTCCTTCTCCAGAGGATCTTCCTGACCTAGGGACTGAACCTGGGTCTCCTGCATTGCAGGCAGATGCTTTACCATCTGAGCTACTAGGAAAGCCCCATGTGGCACATAATAGATCCTTAAATTGAAATTTTATGAATGAATGACATAGTGGCTCTAAAGGCCAAGCATCATCGCTAAGGAGTGGAATACGCTCTGATGTCTTACCAGACTGGTGCAAACATGGCTTCTTCACTTTGAAGCTATTTCAATGGCGGCTTGGTACCCATTCTGCTGCAGCAGCCAATCTAGAATGCAAAACAGATGGCTCAGAACAGTGGGAGATTCCAATAGCTGAGCCCTTTCCACACTGCAGTCACATTGCTCTTCTTTGCTTCAAAAAGGAAATCTTCCTGCCTCAGGACTTTTGCACATGTTTATCCTCCAGCCAGTGATGTTCTTTCCCAGGGTTTGGCACAACTCCTGCTTTGTAATTCAGGGCTCAGCTGAAAGGTCTCCTCAAAAGGGCTTCTGACTGCTTATATTCTCTTAGTTTGATGTGTTCTTCCCTGCATTCACCCCAGTCACTCTCCTCCAATTTGGTTTTCTTCACTGTACTCACCATTCTCTGGAATTTAGTCGGCTGTGTATGTATTTCCTAGTTCATTGTTAGTACACTCAACTAGGATACAAGCTCAGGAGAGAAGTTGTTCATGGCTGTATCCCTCATATCTAGTGCATGTGTGTGTGTTAGTCGCTCAGTCGTGTCCAACTCTGTAACCCCGTGAACTGCAGCCCACCAGGATTCTCTGTCTACGAAATTCTCCAGGCAAGAATACTGGAGTGGGTTGCCATTTCCTTCTCCAGAGGATCTTCCTGACCTAGGGACTGAACCTGGGTCTCCTGCATTGCAGGCAGATGCTTTACCATCTGAGCTACTAGGAAAGCCCCATGTGGCACATAATAGATCCTTAAATTGAAATTTTATGAATGAATGACATAGTGGCTCTAAAGGCCAAGCATCATCGCTAAGGAGTGGAATACGCTCTGATGTCTTACCAGACTGGTGCAAACATGGCTTCTTCACTTTGAAGCTATTTCAATGGCGGCTTGGTACCCATTCTGCTGCAGCAGCCAATCTAGAATGCAAAACAGATGGCTCAGAACAGTGGGAGTGAAGGCAGATCAGAGAGACCAAAGGGAATTCCCTCTGCTTTAACTGGGGGCGGGCAGGGTGGGGAGTGAGCCAAAGGCTTGAAGACAGGAGGCTGGGGCTGTCACTATTGGTCACGAGCTGTCTCTGACAACTTCACTGACATTTCTGGGCCTTCTTTTCCGCATCTATATATTGGGAACAACTGTCTTTCCCAAGCGGATCACTGAAGAGTGAGACAGTAGAGGAAGTTGGCATTATAGCAGCCAGTCTCCGTTTGCCCGGCCATCTCCCCATTGTGGTGGCCCAGAATCATCAGGGTGAGAATGGGCTCCTCCACTCACATTTACTTTGATAAGCTGGGGACTAAGCTTTGGGAACTTTAAAGCAGAGGTCACCTAATTTCTTGGCGCTAGGGACTGGTTCCGTGGAAGACAATTTTTCCATATATGGGGATTGGAAGAAGATGGTTCAGGCAGTAATGGGAATGATGAGGAGCTATGGGGAGTGGCAGATGAAGCTGATTTGTGGGCCAGTTCCTAACAGGCTATGGACTGATAGAGGTTGGGGAACTCTGCCTTAAAGCTCAACCAGATTTAACTGCCTTGGCTCCCTATTGCATGATCTGGGTGTACCTTGTCAAAGGAGGGATGTGAGCAGCGGCCATAAAATTGCTTACTGGGAGAGAAACTGCAGCATCTAGTACTTGGTAGAACTAGTGAATAGTCAGTGAAGGTAGGAAGAGTCTTTTCAACCCAGCAAGTCCATTGGTTTTCAGATTCCCACTGGGGCCTCAGCTGCTGAGATTCAATCTTGGATCTGTTGCTTTGGGTTCTTGAAGATGTGGGAACTTCAGTGGCTTAGAAATAGTGACTTTGGAAGGAGGTAGGTTTTGACTGGGCTGAAACTATTTTCTGCTTATAAAGCAACATCAAAAATTTAGGAAGAATTGGACAGCTTTTGTCTCCCACAGAAACTTCCATTCATACTTCAGCTTCTCTAGGCTTTTGGGACTGGAATAAAATTGAAATCAGCATGATTTAGCTAGTGGTAGAGGGTTAACGGCTAAGGCAAGCAGGGTGATTACCCCTGGGCTTGGTGTGCACAGGACTCTCTCAATTAATGGCAGTTGAGGTCATTAGAATTGTTATTATCAGGGGTCATTCTGGTTCAAAAGATGGAGGGAGTTTCAATCTGAGAGAAGCATAAGGTGAGGTAAAGGCAGGGGAGATGAAGTGTGAAGGAGGGGTGGAGCTTTCTCCTGGAGTATTCTGGTGCCTTTTCATTGCCATCACTTACTCATCAGCTCATTAGCCACCTGTGGGTTCAGGTTATAGAGCCATGAATTGAGGAAGGGGCATACCTGAAAGATAAGGAAATATGCAAGAGTCAGGAGAAAGGCGCTACCCACTGGAGCCCGAATGAGAGTAATCAAGGTAAGTTCTTCTAAGCCAACCCATCCGAGGGAAAAACCAGGTAAAGGGCTTTGGGGGACAGACTGCCCTGGCATCATATGTCAGCTGAGCCGTTTGGCAGCTCCATGACTTGGGTAAGTCATTCTTCTCTGGGACTTTTTTTTTTTTAATTTGGAAAATGGAAATAATATTGTTACCTAAAGTATGAGATTGTTGAAGGATGGGATAAGAAAATTCACGTAAGATACTTAGCACAGTTTCTGTGACCTTAATGAATGTTAGCTCTCAATTTTATAATTACCTTCTACTGATTTTACTGATAAGGAAATTGCGTCTTGGAGAGGCTTATCAATTCGCCTCCAATCATACAGAAGCTTGTTCTGACATGAAGAATTAAATGTTTGTAAAGCACTTTCTCCATGCCTGGATGCAGAATGGAAGCTTTTTTCTCCCATTTCCTCTTTCTCTAACTTTCCTTCCCAGGAGATTTCCTTCCAGTTTAAGAATAGCTGATCTGGACTTCCCTGGTGGTCTAGCAGTTAAGACTGCCCTTCTGATATGTATGTGCGTGTGTGCTAAGTCGCTTCAGTTGTGTCTGACTCTTTGCTACCCTATGGACTGAAGCCTGCCAGTCTCCTCTGTCCATGGGATTCTCCAGACAAGAATACTGGAGTGGGTCACTGTGCTCTTCTCCAAGGGATCTTCCCAACCCGGGATCCGACCTGTGTCTTTTATGTCTCCTGCATTGGCAGGCAGGTTCTTTACCAGTATCGTCACCTGGGAAGCACTTCCAATACAGGCAAAGTTTAATTTCTGGTTGGAGAACTAAGACCCTACATGCTGTACTGAAGCAATCGGATTTTGTAGACTTACTTTTTCTCCCAAATTATTGATGATCAGGTTTTTTATAGTTATCTCCACATATTCCCAAACAAAATTTGGTATCCGACTGGTTCTAAATGAAGAATGAAAAAAGTGGGTAGAATGGATTAATTTCTCCCAAATTCTCTTTTTTTCATTTCACTTCTTTGCTCAATGGACCATACATTGCTTAAAGTCTATTGCTTGTTTCCACAGCACTTTATGGGGCTTCCCTAGTAGCTCAGACGGTAAAGCATCAGCCTGCAAGGCAGGAGACCTGGGCTTGATCCCTGGGTCAAGAAGATTCCCCTGGAGAAGGAAATGGCAACCCACTCCAGTATCTTTGCCTGGAGAATTCCATGGACAGAGCAGCCTGTGGGCTATAGTCCATGGAGTCACAAAGAGTTGGACACGCCTGAGTGGCTGGCACACACACACAGAGCAGTTCGTGACTCAGCCTTGCCCTTCTGCCTTGACCTGCTTCTTAGGGATCCTCAAAATGAATCTTCCCATTTAAATCACCCTGACCTCATCATTGCTGCCCTTTGTCCCCCTCTCTGTGACTATTTTATTTTTCTCTCCTGAGATGCCTTCTTCAACTCTTGTCACCCTTTTAGGTCCAGCTGTTTCCTCCAGAAAGCCCTTCTGAAGTTTTCCAGCCAACTCTGAGTTTGCTCTGGCAAACTCCTATTTTGCTGATTATCTGACATCCCAATAGAATGTGTTCCCTTGGCTAGATGGTTGTGCATTCACCAAAGGAATAATTTAACAGTCTTCAGTTGGGAGAGATGAGAAAGAAATAGGAAATAACAGTGACAAGGTATCTTTGTATTTCTGACTCAGTCTTTAATTCTTACAGGTGAGGGAAAATCTGTCTAATTCTCAGGCAACAGGTTTGTACCTGTATTCTATAAATTATATATAAATTTATATATATGTAAATATAATCATGGGGAGATGGCATGCTTGTGTGTTCAATCAAGTCTGATTCTTTTCAACCCCATGGACTGCAGCCCACCAGGCTGCTCTGTCCATGGGGTTTTCCAGGCAAGAATACTGGAATGGGTTGCCATTTTCTTTTCCAGGGGAACTTCCTGATCCAGGGATTGAACCCAAGTCTCCTGTGTTTCCTGCATTTTCAGGCAGATTCTTTACCACTGAACCACCTGGGAAGCCCATATATAATTACATGTAAATATAAATTCCATGTGTTTTATTCTATAAAAACCTTGCATATAAACCAATTGATCTATCCCTGCCAGCCTGACATCTTAGATTTCCCACAGAGAAAGGACTTGTTTTCTTCAACACATCAAAAGACATGGGAGCCATCTTCAGAGAAAAGCAGAGACATTACTTTGCCAACAAAGGTCCATCTAGTCAAAGCTATGGTTTTTCCAGTAGTCATGTATGCTTGTGAGAGTTGGACCATAAAGAAAGCTGAGCGCAGAAGAATAGATGCTTTGGAACTGTGGTGTTGGAGAAAGCTTCTTGAGAGTCCCTTGGACTGTAAGGAGATCCAACCAGTCCATCTTAAAGGAAATCAGTCCTGAATATTCATTGGAAGGAGTGATGTTGAAGCTGAAATTCCAATACTTTGGCCACCTGATGTGAAAAATTAACTCATTTGAAAAGACTCTGATGCTGGGAAAGATTGAAGGTGGGAGGAAAAGGGGATGACAGAGGATGAGATGGTTGGATGGCATCACCAACTCAGTGGACATGGGTTTGAGTCAACTCCAGGAGTTGGTGATGGGCAGGGAGGCCTGGGAGAAGGCAATGGCACCCCATTCCAGTACTCTTGCTCTTGCCTGGAGTATTGGACAGAGGAGCCTGGTGGGCTGCAGTCCATGGGGTTGCTAAGAGTTGGGCACGACTGAGCGACTTCCCTTTCACTTTTCACTTTCATGCATTGGAGAAGGAAATGGCAACCCACTCCAGTATTCTTGCCTGGAGAATCCCAGGGACAGAGGAGCTAATGGGCTGCTGTCTATGGGGTCGCACAGAGTCGGACACGACTGAAGTGACTTAGCAGTAGAAACAGCAGGGTGGCCTGGTGTGCTGCAGTCCATGGGATTGCAAAGAGTTGGGTACAACTGAATGACAACTGAACTGAAGTGAAGGGGAGGTGACTGAGAGCCAGGGAGGCTGTTCAGCTTGGTTCTCACTTATGTTTGACCATGACTGGAGGACATTACTAGATCTGTATGGGCTCAGAAAGGATTCCACACTCACTTTTCTCTGGAAACAGTGAGAAAACTGGGAGATGAATCAAAATAAGAACACAGGAGTGAAAAAAAAAGACAGGGTATAAAATAGATTGGGGATGATCATTGGATTCAGTTAATTGTGGATGTCAGCCTAAAGTTTTTAAAAATTTTACTAAAGAAGATTGTAAAAAAGAGATTACAAATGTATAGGAAAACACTAAAACTCTGGTTAATAAAAGAGCAAACCTCTGAAGATGGTTACTCAGAAGAGGAAATGTCACAGACTAATAAGAGATGGATGAAATCCTGGCCCTACTGGTAGCCTGCCCCCTTCTGCCTCCAAATAAAAAGAAAAGGAAAAAAAAGAAAAGAAAAGAAAAGAAGAGAATTACATCTATGGTATTTTCTAGCTACTGAAGAGAAGAGCTGTAAAAATGGAATAATTGGTGTTTGAATACGAAATGAAACTGACCAACACTGGCTAAAAACAAATCACTTAATTTAGTTCTAATGGTGAAGTATTTGGTAAGTTATTTGGAATGTCTTTAAACTATTATATGCCTCCAGATTTTAAAGTTATAAAAATGTTTATACTTTTTCAATATTTTTAGCTATCTACAATAAGGAAATGATCCCATTTGTAATTCTATTTTTGGAAAAAATTTTCCAAAAGCCTCAGGATTATTTATGATGGTAAAAAATTCATAAATAACCTAAATGCCAACCAATGATCAAGTGATTCTGTTTTCTTTGTCCTTAGTACTATTCAGGGAACCATTTTTATGTAAACGAATTACTAATTTTACAAACTACACAATTCTAAATTACTGTGAAGTTCTATTTATAAAATGTAGTCCATGAGGTCACAAAGAGTTGGACAAACTGAGTGACTGAACTGAATTGATTTACACAAAAGGCTGATTTTGGAGGGTACAGTTGCTGGTGACATCTTTCAGTTGAAGCCTCACTGTGGGCTTCATCACACCTGGCTGGAAAAAGATGGAAAACTCACAGACTTCCAGATTGGATCCGAACACTCTCAGGAACGAGTCTGCAATGCCCGAAGGTGAGCCGGTATATGCCATTTACATCCTTCTCCAAACGAAGCTGGACTTTCAGATTTGTCCTCACTTGAAATATGAGGGGATTAAGAACTGGAAGCCTGTGGAAGGGAAGAGTTAAGGATGGTGGGAGAGAACTTCAGAGCTTTCTACATTCCCATTTATTTCTAGAATGAGGGTCTCCATGTTTGCACAAGATCCTAAAAATCACCCTATTACAACTCTTTCCTCATTTTTCAAAAGATGTGACTCAAGACTGGAGAACAGGAATGGCTTTCTTGAAGTCATGTGTATCCAGCCAGCAGCATCCAGAACACATGACTGATACTACCTCTGGCTCAGGGGACAGTTAGAAAGGAAAAAGTTGATTCCGAGTATGGCATCCTATCAAACCAAGAAACCATGACCTGGGAAAGTACTCTTTTAGAGGTCTCAAAATCTACTGCCTTGAGGATCAGGCTTGAAATGGAAATGAATGAAATGGACCAGGGCTTGGCTTTGTAGGGAGATGAGTGAAGGCTGTGATGAACTGAAGAATGCCCATCCTGTCTAAAAATATACCATGCAGACTAAAGAAACATATCCCTAGGCATCTGTGTTAGTGCCAAGGAGTGTAGGGGTCTAGAGCAGATTCCTGAGTTCTCACCTTAAATCCTATTCAGTCAGAACTGAGTTGGCTCATGAAGTCCAAATCAATGAGTGGGGGCCTTTGAACGAAGCAGGGAAAAAGAAACTCACTCAACCTTCTTCCTTCCTTAGAGGGGCCCCAGGATGGAAGCATTCGAGTGTTCTGCAGGCTCCTGATTCTACACATAGGGTGACCCAGGCATGGGTGGGGGGAGGGGCTGTTTTATCTCAGCCACACAGTGAGTCTTTCTGAGACTGTGCTGAACGCCCTGCCCCCTCCCCATGCTGCACCCTACGCAAAAGTGAACGGAGCTGCACAGGAGACTCGCAGCTGTTACTTACTTTGTATGTACAGAAAATGCCAATGCTACCACTAATTCAGCTTCCTTGTTGTTGACGGAGTCCTGGAGGAAGACCTGAAGGAGGCGGGGGTCTTGTAGCTCTACCCTGGGTGAAGAAATAGCACAACAGGGTTGTGGGCTTCAGCTGTGGGTGGACCTCACTTTGTGTGAAGGCAGGTCCCCTGCAGAGCTGAAGCTGAAGGTATGCAAATATGGTTGCTCACTCATTAATCTTGGAATTGCATAGCTACTGCATGTTATGAGCACTGGGAATATAGCCCTGAGCAGAAAGAAACTCTTGTCTTAATGCCTCTCAGGATGATCCAACTGAAGCTGAAGGTATGCAAATATGGTTGCTCACTCATTAATCTTGGAATTGCATAGCTACTGCATGTTATGAGCACTGGGAATATAGCCCTGAGCAGAAAGAAACTCTTGTCTTAATGCCTCTCAGGATGATCCACTTCAGTCCTTTGGTCAGCTCTAAGTCCATGGGGTCACCAGGATCAGACACAACTGAGCGACTTCCCTTTCACTTTTCACTTTCATGCATTGGAGAAGGGAATGGCAACCCACTCCAGTGTTCTTGCCTGGAGAATCCCAGGGACGGGGGAGCCTGGTGGGCTGCCATCTATGGGGTCGCACAGAGTCAGACATGACTGAAGCGACTTAGCAGCAGCAGCAGCAGCAAGCAGTTTGGAGGGCTTCCCAGATGGTGCTACCTGCTAATGTAGGAGATGTAAAGAGACGTGGGCTCTGTTCCTGGGTTGGGAAGGTCCCCTGGAGGAGGGCATGGAAACCCACTCCAGTATTCTTAACTAGAGAATCTCATGGACAGAGGAGCCTGGTGGGCTACAGTGTGTGTGTGTGCATGCTAAGTCACAAAGAGCCAGACATGACTGAGTGACTTAGCATGCACACACACACTGGAATAAAAGAGTGGATAAATAGTAAGGAAAAGACTGAAAGCCATATGTAGCACATACCTAGAGAGGGTGTGTATGTGTAAAGCAATAAAGTAAATAGACCCAAGTGATAGGTACCGTGAAAAGGCCCCATAGGATCAGGCAAAAAAGGATGACAGTGGGAAGAATGGAGTTTTAGATAGCATAGTCAGGGAAACCATTTCATTGGCGGTGACATTTGGCCAGAATCACGAATAAAGTAAGGGTACAGGTCATGAGGAGGGGGGCTTCCGTGGTGGCTCAGCGGTAAAAAATTCGCCTGCCAATGCAGGAGACTTGGGTTTAATCCATGGGTCTGAAAGATCCTCTGGAGAAGGAAATGCCTACCCACTCCAGTATTCTTGCCTGGGAATAAACAAGTCACAAGGATAACCAGGGGAAGAAACAGCTAGGCTGAAGACAGAGTAAGTGCAAAGACCCTGAGGCTGAAACTTGGCTGGCATGTTTGAGGAACAGCAACAGACTCAGTGTGGCTGGTGGGCAGTGGGTTAAGGGAGAATTATAGGAGAAGTGAGCAAGTCAGGGCCAGGCATCAGAGAGGCTTGTGGGCCAACGATAAGGACTTTGGGTTTGGTTTTGAGAGCAAAGAGAAGATGTTGGAGGGTCTCAATAAGGGAGTTAAAGAGTCTGTCTTACTCTTTAGATTTTTCTAGCTACTGGTGGAACAGGATGGAGGGGAGGGGCTTAAAGTGAAAGAAGAGGGTCTCTCAGATCAGAGGAGGTGGGCAAAATGGGCAGATGCCTGGATGTGTTTTGAAGGTAGGGCTGCCCAGATTTGCTGACAGGATGTGGCTCTGAGGGAAAGAGAGAAGGCGAGGACCACATTAGGAACTTTGGCCAGAGCAAACTTCACGAGTAGAGTAGTCATTAACTAAGATGAGCTGGGTTGGGGAAGGGCCAGGTGGGGTGGGATGAGGGTGGGTGAGAATCAACAGTTATGTTGGATGTGTTAGGAACAGGAGCTGTGGTCAGATCACATTGATTATTGTAGAAAAAGGGAAAGAGAAAGTGTTAGTCGCTCAGTCGTGTCCTACTCTTTGTGACCCTCATGGGCTGTAGCCTGCCAGTTTCCTTTGTCCATGGGATTTTCCAGGCAGGAATACTGGAGTGGGGTGCCATTCCTTTCTCCAGGGTATTGTCCTGACCCAGGGATCAAATGGAGGTCTCTTGCATTGCAGGCAGATTCTTTACTATCTGATCAACAAGGGAAACCCCTTATTGTAGAGGTTGTTATTGTTACTGCCAGTTGGGGTCTTGCTAAGGATGAGGAACTGTGCAAACATTTTACACGTATTATTTCATGTAATATTCACAGCACTTCTCTGGGGATAAATGCTATCATTCCCTGTTTAACAGGGAACAAGAGTTGAAAATGGAAGGGAAGAAGAGAGAAGGGAAGAAGAGAGAAGGGAAGAAGAGAGAGTGGAAGAAGAGAGAGGGGAAGAGAACTGTTGCCCTCCTGGCAGATGGAGAGATTGAACCCTATCTGCAACACCTCCTCAACTCCTGTAGCCCCCTCGACACCCCCCACTGTGGGGATTTCTTCCAACTATAGTACATCCTCTGTGAACGAATCTTTAAGTTGTGAACTTTCAAAGAGGCAACATGTGTTTGCGTGTCCAATCACATAAGGTAAGAGTGGAACTGCAGCTTGCCCTCTGTCTCCCATTGCTGACCATCCTTCAGCTCTGCCATCTCTCACCTCCTCCAGTCAGCAACCCTTCTTACTCTCTTCACTCAGTGCCAATCCCGGTGTGCCAGCTGTTGTACTGTATGACTGTACTTTTCAACGTACTGTGCTATAAGACTTAAAATGTTTTCTTTCTTTTTGTATTTTTAATGCATTATTTGTGTGGAAATATTATAAGCCTATTATAGTACAGTACTATATAACCAATGGTGTTATTAGTTACCAAGGCTAAATTTGTTGGACTTAACAGACACATTGGACTTATGAACATGCGCTCTGAAAGGAACTCCTTTTATGTAGGGGAATTACTGTAGTGGATCTAAGGTCATAGGTGCTGGAAGGGCTGCTGACTGAAGGGAAGGCCTCTGTGAAGTCAGGGAACTGGGGTGAGCTCTAACAAACTGATAAGCCAGGAGAGCTGGACCTGGGGGTGGTAACTGGAGCACACTCACACAACATTGCTGTTACTGTTGATGTCCAGCAGGCCTGTTGGTTGGCTGAAGACACTCTGCAATGACTCTTGAAGGTCAATTTTCTGCAGACTTGAGAGAAAGCCCACGCTGAGGAGTTCTTGAGTCAAGACTGAAAAACATGCCCCCCACCCCCACCCCCAACCCAATTAGACATTCAGAGGTCAAAGTGCCTCAGATTCAACCTTGACCTCTGAGTAAGTCCCATGAGGTGCTTCCTCTTCTTTCGCCTAGTCTTTCTGGTCTGCTCAGTGCTGGGCCACGTTCCAGACACCGTCACTCAGTAAACATTTACAGCAGGCACAGCTCTGTCAGGGATGGGGCTGCCGCAGTGAGAACAGGCAGAACTCTCTGCCCTGGTGGAGCTGGTGTTTCAGTGAGTGAGGGGAGAGACGGCAGAGCCGTGAATGAAGAGATACGCAGGAGGCGGGGGCAGATAAATGCTGTAAGGGAGTTGATTTCAAAATATTTAGCAACCAGTTTGGCATGGCACCGGCTGGTCAGAAAGAACATCACCTGTAGCTGAGGCCTGGTCCTGAGGCTCCTGTGCTTAACTTTTCAGGTTTTTGCTTGGTGAGGAGCCTGGAGTTCTGGGGGTGGTGAAGCTGGGATGGTTTGGGTGATGAGCGAGAGCCACTGGGAGTCTCTGAACAGGGATTATTTCCCAGGGAGAATAGAAAATGTTTTTAATACACTGAATTCTGCTGAATGCTATTTCTGTCTATGTGGGAAAATAAAAGGCAGAGTGAGGAACTGAGAATTCTGGATGAGTCCTGGGTGCTAATATATGCAGAGAGATGGAAGAAGGTCTTCCTACAAATTCAAAATTTTAGCAGAGACCTGAAGAAAGGGAAGGAACGGTGCTGATAGTTAGGAGAGGAGTGTTCCAGCCAGAAGGAATAGCATGTGCAAAGGTCCTGGGGTGTGCTTAATGTGCTGTGGAGGCTACTGTGGGCAAAGGGAGGGTGTGACATGTGGTGGCAGGGGAAATGGGCAGAGGTTTTAAACGATGAAGCACAGAGACAGGAAAGGGAGGAACCTTGGGGGAAGGGGATTAAATAGAGTAATGCAGTGATGATCAGAACTGTTAATGATTATTGGAGTTAACTGTGTCCCAGGCACTAGGCTAATCAGAACTTAACTGACATTAGTTAATGACCTGGGTTTCTAGAAGCGGCCTGTGGGCCTGACACAACCAGGCATGACCCAAGGCTGGACAGTCTCACCATCGTTGATCTGGGAAGAAACTCCAGACAGGACTTCTTGAGCAGAGGATAAAGCAAGCAGCCCACAGAGGAGAATGAAGAGGCTGGAGACCTTCAGCATCTTGGAACAGGCACCTGTGGGTAAGCAGGGCAGAGAGGGTTCCCTGAGAGAATCTCCCCAGAGCTTGGATCCAGGATGGCCACAGAACTCACTGAATCCATTTTACAGATGGGACCACTGAGGCTCGGAGAGGAGACACGCTTTCTCCCATAGTACCAAGCAAGAAATGGAAGGTCCAGCCCAAGGCCTCACAACCCATATTTTATGCCCAAGAGATCTAGGCATACAACTCTTCCTTCAGGGACACAGCCTCCCCCAGTGCAGCACTGACTACTCCTGTGAGAGGCTGTATAAAGTTGTAGTTATGAGAATGTAGCAACAAAATCAGAAATGAGGCTCTTCCTTTCCTGATGGCAAGGAAAATAAAGAGAACAGTGAACTGGTCTAGAGAAACAGCATAAACAGGCCTGAAAAAAATTGATCTATCTAAGTTTTAACTGTTACTAATCTGTAGTGTCTGTAACTAGATGGGCTCTTCAAAAGCTAACCTCTAACACTCTGTGACTGGGTGTCATTTACATCTTGCAGGGATTAACACTCCCTACATTCCTTTATGGGCTTCCCTCAGATGGTAAAGAGTCAGCCTGCAATGCAGGAGACCTGGGTTTAATCCCTGGGTCAGGAAGATTCCCTGGAGAAGGGAATGGCTACCCACTCCAGTATTCTTGCTTGGGAAATTCCATGGGCAGAGAAACATGGTGGGCTACAGTCCATGGGGTCACAAAGAGTTGGAGACAACTTAGCAATGAAACAACAACAGCAACAACTATAGAGTGTGTATTTTTATTATATATATATGTATATAAAACTCAATCACTTTGTTGTACACCTGAAGCATTACAAATAAACTATACTTCAATTTTTTGAAAAATATTCTGTAAAGAAAGAGAGAAAAACAGTCAAGTGCTCTCCGCTCTCCAAGTTCCCATTTCTTGCTCATAAATGTCAGTATCTTCTCTTAGGACTGAGCTGTAATAAGGACTTAGTGCAGACCTCCAGCATTCAGGGTCCACCCCACCCTCCCTTTAGACTTTGTTAATCTGTGAATCATCCAAAGACACAGTCAGGACCAGGGAGGGCTAATGAGAAAGTTTAATACTGTGAATGAAAAATGTTGCCTGCCACATCAGTAAACAGGATGTTGCAGCAATCAAGCTGCTACAGCCACCACCAAAGGTGAGCCTGAGGGGACTCAGGATGGAGACAAGCAGGCTGCCCCACAGCCAAGCCCACAGCACCCCAAGCGGCGCCCTCTGTCCCTGAGGGCACTCAGTATAGGAAAGAATAGGATCCTGGCCGTGGATACCCAAGGTGCCTACCAAAGGAATCATATCAACGAGCCCAGACCCTCGTATCTTCCCATATATAGAAAAGCACTAACTTCTTTAGCCTGAGATATCTGATTCTTTTTAGTTGGCAGTAATCTATTTTTTTTTTTAATCTTTCAATTATTTCAGATTGGGCAGTAACTTTTTGATGTTTCAACTACCTGACTTTTGTTGCAAAGCTCTTGTAGATTCTGGCTCTTCCCTTACCTCTTCAGAGTAGTCTCTCATACTTATCTGAGAGACTGCCCCCTGTGCTTGAAGTCCTCAGGAAGTCAGCCAAATAAAACATAATTCTCAACTTTTAGGTTGTGCATTCTTTTTAATTGAAAGTTTTGGTGACCAATTACAAATGAACTAAGACCAGACTTCTCTCCTTCACCTGAACTCTATGAGGAACTGGAGCTTGGTACCAGCACAGCAGAGGCTTCTTGCTCTTATTTGCCTTCCTTGAAGGGTCCAGATGAGTTTGAGTGAAACTTTCTTCTAAATCTTGGATCACCCATTTGTTGGTTGATGATCCTGATTTTTAATTGGTGATATCTGACAGGTACCTGATTCCCTAGTGGAAAGATATTGGGAGAGACCACCCCTAGTTAAAAGATGCTGAAGGCACCCAGTCAAAAGACACTATGGAAAGGGTAAACTCCCACAGTTGAAAGGTATTAGGGAAGTCTGGTTGAAAATGCTGGGATTTGCTCAGTTAAAAAGATATAGAGCTGTCAGAGCTGAGAGATTAGGGAGGAGACTGACCTGTTGTC